>PVHX01015640.1:0-45951 GCA_004024805.1 Geosciurus inauris
TCACCGACCATTTTAATTATGTACGTCCTGAATTCCTGTTCTGTCATTCCTCCTGCTGTACAGCCCATGGATTCTGGGAGTGTAGTATCTTGGTTTGTTTGAGTCACTTTCTTCCCTTGTTTTCTCATGATGTTTGTGTGTCTTTCCTTCTAGCTCTGCTGATCCAAGGTGTTACAGTTTTAACTCCTATATGGTTATATTTTCCCTGCAGGGTTTCGTTACTTCTCCTCCAGTAGGTGGCGTTGTCCGTTGTTTGCTGGACTTCCCCGGCTGGTATCCTTGGTACTGGTCCCAGGCCAAGGTGAAACTCTGGGCCGCTGGTGGAGTCGCTGTTCCACCGTGGCCAAGGTTTGCTCCCAGGTGTTCACCTGGGCCCCCTGGTGTGTAGGAAGTTCCGCTGTGTTAGAAGGTGGTCCACAAAGAACAATAGCTGGGGTTCCAGTCAGGAGACAGTCCACAGAAGCAACTGCTAGAGGTCTCTTGCGTGGGCACTGGGGCTAGGCACCCTGTGCGGAAGCAGGCCCGGCATGCCCGGTGTAAACTCCGGGCTGAAGCCCTGGGCCGGATCCCCCACCACAACTGCACTCCACCGGTCGGCGCCGAGGTCACTCCTCCTGGCTACCGCTATCTTCTGGTGGCCCTGTGCTCACACATGTGAGGGAGACTCTTGCGTGGGGCGGCAAGTCACAGAGAGCTGCCAAAAAACTGATTGGAAGCTGGCACCCCGCTACTTCCAGTCTCAGTCTCGGATAGCCGTAGCCCTGGGCCGAGGCCCGGGCTGCGACCGTTTTTCTCTGGCCGGCGCCGAAGCCACGCCTCCTGGCTACCGCTGCCTCCCGGTGGCCCTGTACTCACACATACACGAGTGAAATTCCTGCGTGGGATGTTGAGCCGCAGAATGATGCCAGGAAGCTGGATGGAAAACGGCGCCTCCACCACTTCCAGCCCTGGTCCTTGAGAGCCTAGTGCAGAGTGGACTGTCTAGGCCGCCATCTTGGAACCGCCCCCCTAAAATGTTAATTCTTATACATATGTACAAGCATATATTTTTGTGTGGGTATATGAATATATATATACTCACACATTTTATTGTGAGTATATATTTACACACAATTTTATGTATACTTACATAAACATATGTAGCTGTTATAAATTAATATGAATTATAATAGAGAATAAAGTGGAAACGGGTCTTTCTACCAAATTATGATGAAATAACTTGATAGGCATGTGAAATACAATCAATTGACCTTTACATCATATCATAATTCACAATCTTATTTCATCTGGATTGGAGACCTAATTTCAAAAGACAAAACTCTAAGTTTCACAATAACTGTTTTTCATGGTTTGGATGTAGTTTGTCATCCAAAGTGTTGAATTCTTCACAGAGGAAGAAATATAGTCAATCAACAAACATATGAAAAAAATGTTCATCATCTCTAGTAATTAGAGAAATGGGAATCAAAACTACTCTAAGATTTCATCTCACTCTAGTCAGAATGGCCATTATCAAGAATAAAAGCAATAAGTGTTGGCAAGGATGTGGAAAAAATGTACATTCATACATTACTGGTGGGACTGCAAATTGGTGCAACCACTCTGAAAAGCAGTATGGAGATTCCTCAAAAAATTGGACATGAAACCAACTATCACACTCCTCAGTTTATACCCAAAAGACTTAAAATCAGCATACTACAGTGATGTGCCCAATATAATTGTATTGAAAGATGTTGAAATCCTTAAGAGATCCATCCTGGTGGGTTACTTAGGTCAATGAAGGTACTACCATTGGAAATCCATTAATGCTTGTCATGCAGATGTGGGTTAGGTCTCAAGGGTTTGGATTAGTTACCACAAAAGTATATTATAATAAAGTGAGGTAAACCCATATGTTTGATCTCTTACACATGTGTTACTTGCACCTCTCACAGGCATTACTGCCTGGTGAAGCCACCTACCACAATATAACACAGCATGAAGTCCTTGCTAGATGTGACTGCCCAAGCTTGGACTTTTCAGTATCCAAAACTATGAACTTTGTTATCCTATTTCCTTTATAAGCCACCTAGACTCAGGTCATTGTTAGAGCAAGAAAAAATACACCCAATATACTATAAAATTTCTTTCTGATTTTTTTGGAGTGGAATAAAAATAGTAAATAAAACATAAAACCACATTTAAAAGAATACATTTTGCAACACAAAATTAAGAACTCTTTTTTATAGTAAGACACCATTATGGAAGTGAGCATGCAAGCAACAAAATGGAAATTGGTGTATTTAACCATGATAACTGGGAAAGGAATTGTATCTAGAATAGAGAAACCACAATTAAGTGAATAATGTAAAAAAGTTTGATACAAAATGGACAAAACATAGAATAGAGATTTCATATTTGTGAATATGTGATCAATGTTTGAAAAGTATTTGAAAAGGACCCCAAAATGATTAATAAGAAGCAAAAATTACAGTTAAGAATTATATGATGGCTTGAAAATTTTGTAGAATAATTAGCTTTATCATACAATCCTAGTCGAACCATACCAATTTTTATTATCATACAACCCTAGGAAAACTATAAATTATATAGTTTAAACTATATAGTTTATATTTAGCAAATATTTGTTATTACCTGGAGCACTACACAACCAAGTAAATGAATAAACTATAATTGGAGACATAAGGAAGAATTTCAATAAAGGAATGAGAAAAATATACCAGACAGAAGATAGTGTGGCATGACTACATCTATATAACTATAAAACTCACTGTCTAGGTATGTGTGTCTTATATCTAAATATGCAACGGGTAAAAAGGGGTTAACCATTAAGTGTGACATAATTATTTGTGGAGAGAGGAAGAAGGTAGTGATTAAGAAATGAATGTGAGGATGCCATCTTGGATAGTAGATGTCCTGTTCAGGTTTGCCTAGGAGCTGCAGCACTGGGTTGTTTTCTTTGTTGTTGGTGATGGTGTTTTTTTTTTTTTTTTTTTGTGTGTGTGTGTGTGTGTGTGTTTGGTAAAATTTAATTGAGTTTTTCACCTATATGTGCCATATTTCACAATAAAATTGTTTAAAAATTTGAATAACAACAGATTATTTATAAACATATTTGCCTACATAAACTTTCTAATTCTATTTAATTTACTACAAAATTTCAAAATGTGTATCTTTTTTAAGTGTTAATAGTAATGCAACAGAAGGACCATGTAAATAAAGCAGAATTTCCTTGGGAGAGCACCTTTGCCCCATCTCACATCTGCTACCAATCCAGAATTCACAAATGAGATTCCTCACATCCATCTCCCCATAGCAATTACTATTAACATCTTGGTACATATTCTGTATAAAATAATAATTTATTGTATATGTATTTGTATTTTTATAAATGATAACACACTGTACATGTTGAGTTTTTTTTTAAATCCAAATGCATTAGCTGTGGTAGTCATGGAAATGTGTCTATAGAAACTCTTTCAAGGGGACATACACTGGGTAACATAGTTGACAGTCAGTCAGTAGCTTCTCTCTATTCAGGATTCAATACAGTAATTATGAAGGAGCCATAGTTTTCCTGGGCTACTTCCAGCCAAGAACAAGCACAACTGGGGACCATTTCTCCCCTACATGGGACAGGTCTAACCTTTGGTCCAAGGCTAGTTGACATTTGACCAGAGCTGCACTGCTGCTTTAATTTCTTTCTACAGAAAGATTCTTCTTTTCCTTTTACAGATATCAGATTTGAATCAAAATCTGATGGATCTGCCTATTCTTTTCCCCTCTCTTTTAACCTTCTTATGCTCTTCCCCAATAAAATTTTGTATGTGTAATGCCATCTTTGTGTGTGCTTCTTGGAAAAACAAAACTTAATTATTTGTAAACTGAATTATAATGACATATAACATACATCTGATATAGTTATTTATAATTCTGTCTATAATAAATAATTATAGACAAATATAATTGTTTATATTGTTTATAATAATAAAGCTGTTAATTTATTTTATTTTTCTTAAAAAGTCATTTTCATGAGAAATTCTGGAAGGAAAATTTTTCCTCATGCCTACAAGAAGTATATGCATTTTTCTAAAATAGACAAGTAGAATTTCAGTGTCAAATGCACAGATTTTAAATTTAATACAAAAAGAATACATCAATTATTAATCTATAAACGTATATGAATGAGCACCAATTTTTTCGTATCCCACATCTGCTCATATAGCTCGTTATTAAAGAATTGGCCATTAATATAACCTACAAAGAATAGGTACTGGTCAAAAGAGCCTAGGGAGGACATGAAATATTTTCTCTTAGATCAGGAATCAAAAAGAAATCCTCCCTGAGGCCAGAATATGAGGTCTGAAGTATGGGTGCAACAATGATAGGTGTTGTGGCGTTTTGGCCACTTGCTTATGCAATTTATTTGTGTGAGACAAGGATTAAGGTGCATGTGCAATAATGAAAGATCTTGAAAGTGGTTGAGAAGTTATTCAGGAAAGAGAAGAAAAAACAAAATATTGTTTCAAGTGAAATCTGGTCTAGACTAGACACAGGATTTGATAGGCATGGATGTTATGTGGCTTATCTTTGTAGTGCTGCATAAATCCCCTGCATAAACTTGAACCTTTTTATTTTCTCATCACATTTTCTACTTTATTGGCCAGTCCTTCCTTGGGTCACATCTGAAAAGTATTTGCATTTAAATCTTCATCTAAGAGCATACTTCAGAAAAAAATGACTAATCAGTTCACAAGTCTTAAAAATTTTATTGTCTCAATGCTTAAAATTTCTGTACTTTCTTTTGTATATGAGTATAGCTTTCTATCATTTCTCTACTTGATTAACACTGCAGTAGCTTCTAAAGGATTATTTCCAGCTTTCATTCTGTGTCTCTTTAAGAAATGTACATCTGATCATATATTAAAATTATTGGATCGATTACATGGCTTTAGGATAAAAAGCCAACATATTTTACATAGTACAGAGTTTATTATTGTCACACAGCAGCTAGTCTTACCCACCTTCATACCTTCTGAATTGCAACAAATGGATCTAAACAGTATATGTTCTGGATACAACAGTTTCTTAGCATATGAATTACATTCTGCCTCTAAGAGGTGTTTCTCTTAATGTGGGAGAGAATTTTGTGGTAAAATACCCAAACAAAATATAATGCTATAATATTGTCAAATAAGTTTGAGAAGCCGGGCGCGGTGGCACAAGCCTGTAATTCCAGCACTTAGGGAGGCTGAGACAGGAGAATCGTGAGTTCAAAGCCAGCCTCAGCAACAGCGAGGTGCTAAGCAACTCAGTAAGACCCTATCTCTACATAAAACACAAAATAGGGCTGGGGATGTGTGCCCCTGAGTTCAATCTCCAGTACCAAACAAATAAGTTTGAGAGATGGTATTTGTGGGAACCAGAGTTGGCATTCCATGTCTAGATGTCTATTATACTTGAAGCAGAGGCACTCATTTCTGAGGAAGTGATGACCTTCTGGTTTTCAAAAAGATGCTGTACATAAAGGGGAGCTGTATAAAATAAGTGGCAGCATCTCTAACTGATTCTTCTGCATTGCCACCAAAATTTTGTAAACTCCTAATTTACTATGTTAATTCTCTTCCTAACTGAAATAATAACTAGACTGACTCCAAAGGACTGAAATATAGTGATACGTATAAATCTGTCATTTAATTGTTCTGTATCTACATCCCTAACTTCAACATCAAAAATCTCTCCCTTTCTTGACATTCTAGTCATCCTGAGTTTCTTTTATGTACTTTATGTCTTCATTTTTTTAAAGTAAATTTATTTGTGTATTGTGTCATGCTTCATCAAACAGTATTTTTGCTTATAAATGCACTTTATCCCAACACCATTCCAAAAATGCCTATTTTCCTGTTATCAGAGAAAGAATCATTTGTTCAGGAAACCCTCTCTGAATTCCTATTTTATTAAACTGATAGTTGAATTATCTCAGAAACCAAGTTTCTTTCATATAAGTCGAGCATAGAAATGTTGCATTTCAAGTTTGATTATTCAAATAATACAATACTCACAAAATCAAGTAACATGTTTTGCAGCTACAATTTTGTTTAGTCTCACTTTTCCAATCCTTGGAAGTAGAAATTCAATAATTATTGGTGAAAACTCATTTTTGATGAAAGATTTAGAAAGGAGAGAAAACTACTGATGAAATGAGATCTGTAATAAATAGGTTAGGAATCGGATTCAGACCTCAGGTTGGGATTTTAGCCTTGTGTAAGAACAGAGGTGCCATTAGGATAGAACATGAAAAGGAAATTTGGATGCAGATTTTTTAAAGTTTTTTACTGTGTTTCAGAAGCTAAGAAGTTCATATTTTCTCCATGAAGCACAAGACTAAGGAGTCTGTTGATGTGATTGTAGTATTAATTGAAAGGTGATTTAAATAGAGGGGAACTTACTAGAAATATCTACTTTTAAAAGGAAAAAGTAGTTGATAAAGGAAACAAAAGACCAATGGGTAAAATACAAGGCCCATTTTAGAAGAAAAGTAAAATATTTTCAGGAACGCCAGTCTAGAAGTAAAATGAACAAATAGTTGCACATTTTCAGTAAAAGGACAGAATTTAATTGATGCAGAATTTAGATGTTATGTTCATGCATTGTGTCATAATAAGGTAACAACGGGGCAATGTTGACAGTATTGGCAAAAGTATGGGTTTTAAGTGACAGAGACAGAAAGGATGGATGATTCCTTTTTATAGTAAATTGAACAATTCACACGCAAGATAAGAGATTTGGGGATATATGAACATCAGAGAATGAAGTTTGAAGCTAAAATTCCAGAGTTGATGAAACTAGAGCATATTAGATTTCATCTTTTTTATTAGCTCTTTTTCAGCCTCAGTTACTTTGGCATGAATTAGGTCACTTGCTTTTTTTTCACTATTCACTGTGACTTTGATTAACTCAGGCTCTGCGCATATGCACACACTTCTTATTAATTGGGAATGAATCTTGACCCCACCACTTATGGGACTGAGAGAGAAGAAAAAGTGTTTCACTGCAGAAAGATAATATTCTAGATTATCAGAAGAGGGAAAATTAGATGGTGGATGTACTTTAATCATAATAAGCCCTGTTTTAAACTGATTTTACCTATACACTCTTAGAGGAAAAACATAGATACTGCCTTTGACTAAAGCATTAAAGAAACAGGTAATGTTTAATCAGTAGTTAAAATAGTACACTGAAATGATCACATTTTGAAAAACAAAAAATAAGACAAGGATTTGATTTACTCAACAAATTTTACTGCTTACCTTGTAGGTTTCATAAACTATTCTTGATGATTAGTGGATAAGACAAATAAAAATTTTTTTCTGATCTTCTGGAAATTAAATTTTAGTATTAGGTTGACAAAGAAGGACAAATTATATAATAAAAAGTACATTTTATGGTAGTTTGGGAGGTTATAATTGCTATGGGAAAAAAAATGAAAAAAGATATAGAGGTTACAAAGCATAGGTAGACATGTGCATTGCCAAGTGACATATAACATTTTTAAATAAGGTAATCAGAGTATGCTTTGTTGGAAAAAAAAAAAAAAAGACAGCCACTAATGGAAGAAACTAGGAAAGAAAGCCATGTGAATGCTTAAGAGAGAACTCACTTTAGTTAGAGATGGCAGTGGGAAAAAGTCCATGACTTGGTGTGTGCCCTAGAGTTTACAAGAAAGAGGGAGGAATCTGAAAGACGTGGCTGGGGCAGAGTGGTCAAGTGAAAATTACAGATGATGAAGTCAGAGTTGTTAGCAGATGTGATGTATTGGAGGACCTTGTAAAGAAGAGAAGGGCTTTGCTTTTATTCTGATTGTAATAAAAAGCTTCACATTTCAAAGATTTTGAACTTAGGGTGCCTTGATCAGACATGTTGAGAAAATAGATTATTGGAAAGATTACATATAGTTTGAAATATGACAATATTGGTTACTTTTAGATTAAAAAGAAAAAAAATGTGTCATTCCAACAGTACCTGTTTGATTGGGTTGGATTTCAGACAGTGGATCCTGCTATCATTGAAAGGCCATGCCTAAACCCATTCCCTTTCTTCAGAAAAGCTCTTCCTTCTATTTGAACGTAAAGGGATAAATTTGTAACAATGATGCTGGGGATATACTTGTGCCCCAAAATAAAGGATCCATTTCTAAAGTGGCTTCTTCATATGAACACATTCATTTTTTTTTTTTTTTTTGAGAGAACAAGACATGTGCAACATGAACTATTTAGTAGGAGTGAAAAGCAACTATCTGTCATGAGCTCCTACTCACCAAGGTTAAGCAACTTGGTTCACAGAAAGAGGTCCTGGCCCATGAGATGGCTGAGGACTTTTGACTCTGTACTATCTACTATTATTCCTTCAGACATGATGGCGCAGTAAGAAGGAAATAGGTTTAGAAAAGACAAATTTCTTGTTGTTCACCTTTTTATACTTTAACTCTAATTTGTAAGTAATAAAAATAAAACAAAGCAATAAAAAGTATTTAAATGATGTTATTAAAATACAGAAAGTAGAAAAAAATAGATGAAAAATTTTAAAATAAATCATTCATTATCACATCTTAATAAGCAAGATATGGTGGCACATTGCTTTGTTCTACAATAGTATTTTTCATGAGTGTGCTTATATATTTAAAATTTTTTGTTAAAAGTTTTTCTATAATTAGTTGCTACATTATCTTTTACAAGTTTTTAATAGCTATATAATGTTCAAAAGGAAGGTATAGCATACTTGACCTTTTATTATAAATAGAAATAAAAAAATGTTGTAAAATCAAGATTGCACAGCACTTTAAACATTGATAGGTTATGAATATTTTATCATAAGCACATTCAATCCAAGTTCTTTGTCTTCTGTTTCTTGATATCTGTATCTGGTCGCTCATATTAGAAGAATAACATTAATAAGGTAGACTATTGGCAATGGCTCTTTAGTTTGTTCAAAAGATTTCAAATTGATATTACTCTTTCTCTACTAACATTTGCTGATAATGAATAATTAATATATAAATAATATTGAATAATGAAGTAATGAATATAACAGGTTGCCTAAAAAAAAGTAAATCTTAGATCTGTTTAACTGTAGATTGTATACCTATTCACCATCTAACCACAGTTTCTGCTCCAAGGTATTTATTTTTATTTTTCATTTTTACAAACCAATGTGTATAACAGAAAATTAGGAAGACTCTGAAGAATGATAATTGAGATCCTGGAAAACTGACAAAGTTAAAATTGTGCTATGAAAGATTGACATTTATTTACTTTGTAAAAGATAAAATATGTCAATTTACTGGTTCATATCAGTTTTATACATTCATTTCAAATACTATATATGCATATCAATATATACATTGAGTTTGATTTAGAAAATATTTAAGTAAACAGATCTTTTGGAATATATTTCTTGAAAGAAAAGCTTTAGCAATAATAAAAGCAAAACATCATAACTTGGCCAATAGATCAGATGTAGAAGAGGAAGTTAAGGGGTTCTGATACAATAATTATGGTTAGTTCTACATTATTTTATGTTTAATATCTACCAAATGTTAATTCAGACTCCATAAAACAATTTTCCTAAATGTAAACATCCCATTGTAAATATTTAGGAAAGATATTTTTATTTTATATTCTGACCTGCCACATTTAATGATTTTCTACTTACATAAATTTCTTAATATTCATGTATTTTCTCATCTAATATATAAAATATTTTATTTTTTAAAATAAATTTATTTATTTATTCTAGGTATACACGACAGCAGAATGAATTTTGATTCATTGTACACAAATGGAGCACAACTTTTTATTTCCTTGGTTTCACACAATGCAGAGTTGCACCATACGTGCAGTCATACATACACCTAGGGCAATAATGTCCATCTCATTCCACCATCTTTCCTGCCCCCATGTCCTTACTCCTCCCTGTCCTCCCCTTTGACCAAAGTTCCTCCATTCTTCCCATGACTCCTCATTATGGATTAAAATATTTTATTATGTAATTCAATCAAAGGCCTTAATTCAAATAACTAGTGTGGCATATGGTACACATACAAAAAAAAAATGATATATAGTTCTTTCCCATAGAATTATATAGTTTTTTAAAAAACAGGGAAAATGAAAACCACAAATAAGTATGCTTAAATATATATTATACAGACATGTGAAACATTGGATAAGGATATAGAGATAAAATGTAATTATATTGGTTCAGTTTATAGTGGTATGGGAGCACATATATGTATATATACATGTGCATGTGAAACAAATATTTTTTGTTTGTTTGTTTGTTTTTGTTTTGTTTTGTTTTGTTTTGAGAGGAGAATACCAAGGATTGAACACAGGGGTACTTGACCACTGAGCCACGTCCCTAGTCCTATATTGTATTTTATTTAGAAACAGGGTCTCACTGAGTTGCTTAGTGCTTCGCTTTTGCTAAAGCTGGCTTTGAACTTACAATCCTCAGCCTCCTGAGCAGTTGGAATTAGAGGTGTGCACCATCCAGCCCAGCAAAACAAATGTTTCTTAATGAGAAAGAATATTTTATATAAAGAGTTGAAACAGAAAAATAATTTCTGGAAATTAGAATAATGGAATATTTCCCAATGTATATTCATTTACTTTGTGCTTAAATGTGGTCAGGTTTTATCTGTTCCATCTTTTGCTAGAGATAATAGGGGTAGATTTTGTTAATTTTTCTTTTTTTAGCAGTCCACAAAGTTTATTCAGGAATATAACTGGAGAGAATCATTATAATAGACATAAGACAGAACACAGAGGTGAGACTCTCGGATAAATTCTTAACATAGACTAATAAATAACTTGAAGTTTCACAACATGCAGCAAGTACGATTTGTTGTGGGTTAACAGCCATTCATCCCCACTTCTTTCTTCCAAAAAGAATCTTGATTTCATCAGTGGAGATGATGTGTCAAACCTGGACAATGCCAACTCCATTCTCCTTTGTCAGGTTTTCCTTGTAAACCTTCCAGTGAGACATAAGAAGCAATCTGCTAGGAATCTAGGGAGAGGAGATTTTACACCAAAAAAGACCGTCTTGAAAAGAGAAAGCCTTTGCTCCCTGCTTCTCTTGTCTATTGGGATTAAAATGTCCATGGCAACAACAAACCATATTACACTCATTGAGGGAACAACCATGAGGACAGAAATCAAACATAAGGATCCTGGGCATTAAGGACAGAAAAAGACTGGGTCCTCGATAACATTGTTGAGCTGCTACACAAGCACCGGATTACCTAATATCTTAATCTGAAAATTGTTCAGTGGCCTCTGCGATGTTTTCAACAGCTCTTTCTAAATTGCCTAACCTCAACTCTGATTCCATGATTTTAATGAATAAGAGAAGGCCAGAATGTGACCAGCAAGACTTTCTTAGTTCTAAGAAAGGTGCTTCGACTAGACTGTTCCTAATTCATATAAAGTCAAGCTTTGTAATTCCTTTTGCCCTAAATCTCAAAATACAGGTACATTCCCATTTCCAAGAGAGGACATTTTAAGTTAAGTCACTACAAAGACAAGATTATGTACAGCCAAGTTACATAATGTAAATATGTAAAAATAATTTTTACATATTTACAAGTAAATATGTAAAAATAATGCAGCATTTTTACATATTTTTGTGTAAACTGTGTGTTGCCTAATAGAATGTAATTTCTTTGACAGTAACCAGTTATTAACATTATGACATCCACACTGAGGATGAGCTAAACAGAGCAAGAGAAATAAGTAGTTATATAAAATAAATTATATATATGTGTGTATATATATATATATATATATATATATATATACACACACACACACACATACTCATACATATCTCATTATCACTGGTAGATGTAGAAGAGGGGCGATTTAGAACAATATAGTTTCTTATTAAAATTTATTGGAAGAATCTAGATTCTAGCTATAATGAGGATGCTTTTCCACAAAAGTTATTGTTAGAAATACAATTATGGGGCACATATTATGGGGCCTCCCTTCCAGGAATACTTTGTTATATGTCAGTAATTAGGCTATATAACTTTACAGGAGGGGCAAGCTAATTTCAAAACATTGTTTATATGGATTAGTCTGGGCCTAGATGAACCATCTGCTTAGAATACTAAAGGCATGCTAAACAAAATATGCTTAGGCCACAGAAGCAGACCCAATAATCTAAGCAGTTCCCCAAAGTGGTAACAGTCTGGGTCAGATTTAGAAATGAGACTGGGAATGTAGCTCCGTGGTACAGTGCTTGCCTAGTATGAGTGTGACCTCAGGAAGAATCCCTAGCACCACACATACATAAAAAAGAAATGAATTATATTTCTATTTTCCTTGAGCTACTAGCATAAAACCCTCCACAGTCTCCATGATTTTTTCTATTACAGAAGTTATTTATTTCAGCCAAGTTTTTGCTAAAGGTTTATTCTGTTCTGGTTAAGATTTACTGTAATGCAGGGTTAAAACCAGCTACTCTGGAGTCATGTATCCTTTTTCTAACCAGTAGAAGACCCAGAAGAAATGGATGGCACACTTTTTCATATGTCCTCCTGATGAGATATTGGGAAGCGCACTCAAGTAGGAAAGACGAAGGAAGAACAAGTCTTCTATTAGCAGGATTAGCAGGATAGCATTCTGGGCAATAATCATCTATGTTAATACGGGCTAAGAATACTTCGTAGCCTTCATTTTCAACAAGTTCGGTTTGGTACAATCAATGGCCTATTCTAAACGAAGGAACCACTGCAGCCCACAATCAGGGCAATGTGAATTATCAGAGAACATCTGGACTTCCAAAGACAACACAAGGAGCAATGTAACAGCAAGAGGAAAATGACAGAGAGACACCCAAATAACCAGTCCCATTACAGGTTTGGTTTAGCAATTTCTCAGTTAAAACAGCATTACTTGCAGAGGGTTCAATGTGGCTTACACCTCAGGGCGATTCTTCAAGATTTCGTTGTCTGTTTTCATTCAGTTGCAGCTCAGTCTCTGAACTCAGGGACTGATCCAGTCTACAGTGTTATCAGTCACTACCAGCAGTACGGACCTCAGAACCATTCCTTCAAATCCTAGCTTCACAAGAAAAGAGAGGGCTCTAGTCTCAAATAGTTTTTTTTCCCTCTGGTGCGTTATCAGTTGGTGGTGGCACCACACAGAGATATGTGACTTATTCTGCTTTACTGGTGCTGGCACTCTAGCAATTATAATCTCGGTACCCAAGTCTTAAGGCTTTGGCCCTTTCCAGTGCTATAGAGTGGGCGGGGAACTTGGCAGAGTCCTCTTGAGAGTGGATCCAGTGAAGTCTGTTTTGGGAGGACCTTAATCCAGCCCCAGTCTGATACTGAGTTGGCTGGAAGGTCAGGGAATGCTTCACAAAGGAGTTCCAGCAGGATTTTAGTGGGGAGCTATCAGTAGCAGGGGAGTCCTTCAAATGTTCCTCCTTAACACCAGGAAGCACCCTGCGGCTGCCACTGCAGAATGTCTTCTCAGATTTTGTTAATTTAAATGAAAATAAATTCCAGCCAGGAACAGTGTCATGTGCCCGTAATTCCAGCAATTTGAGAGCTAAGGCAGGAGAATCACACGATCAAAGACACTTTCAGCAACTTGAAAGACCCTAAGCAATTTTGCAACACTGTCTCAAAATAAAAAATAAAATGAAATCAAATATAATAAAAAGACCGGGAGATATATAGCTCAGTAGTCAAATGGCCTCAGGTTTAATACTTAATACCAAGAGCAGAAAGAAAGAAAAGGAATTTCCCTGGGTTGTTACCTGATGTTTCATAGAATCAATTAGATGGTTGGAGAATTAGTTTCATAAAGCAAGCCAGAAACAAGGGATTATGGGAACCAGGAAAACAAGCTAGTGATGATATTCCTGAGGGCAACTTTATAACTCCATGCAGCCAATGTAACTGGGGTCCTGCATTATCATTGCACTATTTTCAACTCTTCTATGATTTTGCATTATTATTTTAATTTTTGGAGCCTTGACAGTAACACTTCATTGGCAAATTGTGCATCATAAACATCTGTGGATGAAAGAAAGGAATTTCTGAGGCCCATTTGGTGCCCCATTGTAAAAAAAGATAACCATAAAATGAAAATGTCCATTATAAGGAGAAAGAATAAGGACTAATCTTAAATGATAAATTTTTGGGTTCAAACTTTATCTTAAATGATAAAGTTTTGGGTTCAAACTTGTATGTCATCACACAAAGCTTAAACTTTCATTTTTAGGCAATAAGAATTCATAACTATGTCTTAAGCAAAATAACCTTATTAGAACTTCATCTCAGAAAAACCTTTGGCAAAATTGCCGATGATAGTACTGCAACTCTGAACGTCTGTTCATAGAGAATTCAGGAGACTTCTAAAATTCTTGAAAACAGATGATAAGTGTCTTAACCACCATAATAATAGTGGTGGGATTGAGGAGGATGAAAGATAAAGAATGGATTTAGTCATTATTTTGAAAGCAGATTTTGGATGTGAGAGATAAGAGAAATGAAGCAAAGATAGCATAGATTTCTCAATAAACACATTGGAATGCTGATGAAACGTAATTGATTTAGTTTTGTACCTACCGCAGTTGAAATAAATTGAAGGTTCAAGAATTGTCATACACTCGTTTAGAGTTTGGTGGCAGAAAAAGGAAGTACACTCATGGAGACTGTACTAAGAGTCTTTAGCATGGGAGCACAAAGACTCCAGAGATATACTGAAAAAGAAGCCTCAAGGAAACACAGCATTAAAAAAAGAATACTAAATTAGTGTCTTGGTGGAAGCTAAGAAAAAAGATTGAATCAATCATTAGCAGCATTATCCCTATCCTCCTTCAGTGTTGTAAAGAGAAATCATTATTACAACATTCAAGAATAAATTCATGGTCATGAAGTTTAGAAAGTATTCTTTAAATCTTTTTAGCATAAGGAAAGTTAAATAAATGGTAACTTGAATAAGAGGTAGAGATAAAGAAAGGTTATTCAAAACATAACCTTACAGAGTAGTGTTGTTATAATGTTGGAAATTGATTCTCTACATCAGTTCTAGTTTAATTCAATGTGATTAATTTATTTTATGGACTAAGTTCATTTATTATTTGAATTATGTACCAACTCTTAAGAATTCATACATATATTACTTATTCATTTAGTATAAATTAATGTTGATGGTTAAAATTTTTAAATATTTATGTTTAACCACACACAATGCATAATGATGACATAGAATAGTATATAGGCTATTCTTTAATTGTATGCAAATACTTCTTTGCAAACAAGCTCAATATAAAATAAATTAATATATTTGAAAGGTAATTTTTTGAAATAGAATGAGATTTGAACTTTAGAACATGCCAAGAGATAAGAAAATATTTGTATATAACCTTTAGTATTAAATGATAAATGATATATTTTGATGAAAAAATATATTCATAAAAAAGGAAAAGTTAAAATACAATAAAAAGAAAGTACTATATTCAACATTTGTAAAGGCAAATGTTCAACTGTTATTTCATCCTTTTCAAGTTAATATTGAAAACCTAATCAAGCAAATAAAAAAGAAAATCAGTAATGGAAACTGTACCATCAAAAATATAGTTGTAATGCTCCTAAGAATAATTAAAGTGCTTATACAATACGTCTTAAAATATGCCTAAGGCTCCCACCAAAGTATAGCAAAATGATGTACAGGTTACCAATGTGCCAAGGTTTGACATATCAGCTCACTGGGTGACTGTTCTTCGTCTTAAGTAGCCCTGTTTACCTAGTGTTTTCTCAAAACATTATTCTGGATATGTTCTATTATGCAAAATATTTACAAATTACTGCTTTAATTGATAATATTTTTGTTAAATATTAACAATCCAGTGTTTTTTCCTGAAGGACTTAAAAATGAAATATCAACTATTAATACATTTTTCTTAGTATGAAACCATACACAGCCGGGCACAGTGGAACAAGCCTGTAATCCTAGCACTTATGGAGGCTGAGACAGGAGAATCACGAGTTCAAAGCCAGCCTCAGCAATGGCGAGGCACTAAGCAACTCAGTGAGACCCTGTCTCTACATAAAACACAAAATAGTGCTCGGGATGTGGCTCAGTGGTTGAGTGCCCCTGAGTTCAATCTCCGCTACCAAAAAAATAAAAAAGAAGAAGAAGAAGAAACCACACACAGTCATATATAAAAAATATACATATAATAAAAACATAAGTAAATTCATTCATTACTCCTCAATTTAAATAATAGAGACATTGTAAATATTTTGAATCATTTCTTTCAAGGGGTGTGTAAGTATGTGTGTGTATGTTGGTGATATATTTGTTGAATTAATGAATGATTATTATAGAAAAGAAAAAAGCAGGGGTATAGAGAGATTGGAATTTGGAGGATTTAGATTGTAAAATTTTAAATTTCATAATATTAAGAATACTATAGGGGGTAAAATATTTTGCATTATTGATAGGAAAGATTTTTATAAAATGCTCTTTAAATGATGCCTATGTCAAAATTTATCCTTGCCAGGAACAACAATAACTGTGTGGATAGAGAAAAAAATCAGTTAATTTAAGTTTGGCATTTAAATAATTGAATTTATATCAAGAATAAACTACTATGATAGATGTTCATTTGTTAGCATATTTCATTTGATTAAGAAACAGGATGGTTATTATAAAGGAATATAATATCAGGTATTATATTTACAAATAGTTTCCTAAATTAATTTTAATCACTGAATATGCTTATATCCAACAAAATAGATTTTATTTTTATTTGAATATTGTAATTCAATGTCTTTAGTACACATGCATATTTCAGGAGTTTTTGTACATAGACATATCTTCTAGTCTCCTTTCTTGGAGAAAATTCATATAGGTTATTAGGAAGAGCTCTATGTGTGCACTTCTCCTTTTTCTGTCATCTAGAGATTTCTCTGTAGGTGGCATTTGCAGAACCTGTGCTTTGATACTAATGTCTTTCGTGACTTCATAATTTTAGTGAGCTTTGTTGTGACTTGAAATATTTTTTTATAAAGGCAAGGAGGACTATTATGGTTTTGTTAAAAGGGAAAACTAGGCATTTGTATTTCATTAGATTTTAGCAGATTTGTCTTTCTTAAGAACATTTGATTTGGATATAATTCTGGTTCTCGTTTTACTCCAAATACATGGTCTTTTCTCCTTTGTTTTTTAATGCTTTTATGTAAGCAGAGTTAGTTGGTTGAATTCTTCAGTTCTTGGAACATTATTTTCATTGGTTAGAGTAAGAATCTTGTTATATTTTGCTATTTTAATTTTTTAGAATTTGACATAAAAGATGCTATGAATATACAAATAAAGCCACCGTTATGTATTTTTGTGGTTTGGACATTTTCAGTCAAGTGAATCAATAAATATATCATTCCAAAGAAAGTGTCCAAATAACATTGTATAGTTTATTTTAAGAGAAATAAATTCAATCCATATATAAAACAATAAAGCATTCCATTCTATCATCTTAATAAGTCTTGCATTTATTAAGATATGTCATAGATAATTTTGGATAAATGCAACTGAGAATTAAAGAACCATGTTATATATAATATTCAATTTTTTTTATTTTAATGCTTTTCCCTTCTTAAATTCAGAGCACAAAATTTAACATACAAAAGGAAAAAAATGCTCCATATTATTGTGCTTTAAACTTACATTTCAACACTCAAACACACACACACACACATATGCACACACCACATGTTTGTGTTACTAACAAAACCTTGCCATATATATGTCAAATACATACATGAGGGAGAAAAGACAGGAATTTATATATAACAGAAAATGAGTGATGAAAAAAATAGAAAAGTCAGTGATGAATTTTAGATGGCTTGATAATGTGAATACATAATGCTTCCATGAAGGAAAAACAAAACAAAACAAAATATTTCATGTTGTGTTGAAAACACTAATGGTATTTTGTGTTAATTTTGACCTGCTTGTGTAATAACTAAAAGGAGTCAAGTAGGCAATTGGTTATACTAATTAAGTAGTAAGGGAGAGGTCAAGATTAAAGAAAAATTAGTTGCAAATATCTAGCATTTAATTGATATTTTAATTCATGGGAATAAATGAATCTTTTAGGGAGAAAATCTGTGTAGAGAGATAAGTACATATCTAGTCAGTCATTTCAGAGAGAAAAATCAAGAAACATAAGTGTATGTGGTAAAGATTCTTCTTGTTTTTGAGTGTAATAAAAATAAACATTTGATGTAATCCCTACAGGTTTAGTATTAGTGTTAAATCTATTTGATAGGAATTTGAAATAAATCCAATCCATGAAGTTGTGTGATTTTTTCCTAAAAATCTGCAGTTGAATAGATGTATGAATGCGAAAATTTATATTTAAATTAAAACATTACTAAAATATTTTAGGTAAGAAAAATAAGATGGGGGTGGGGAGGAGGAGAGAGAGAGACTATTGATATTAAGGCTGTTTATAAAGGAATACTTAAAATGGCTAATCAGTTGCCCTCAGCTGATCAAAAACAAGAGAAGGTATATAAGTAATAGTCCTGATGTTAGTGAAAAGTTAGTTCTTAGTATGTACTTCATATATGAAAAAATGGATGAACTTACTGAAATATATCAAACATATACAAGTTAAAAATATTGTCTAATAATGAATAGTCACATTGATATTTATGTTTTTAGCATTTTAAAGGAAAATCTTTCAGCATCCTAATAATTAACAGAGACTTTTGTGTGTGTGAAGAAATTGATGTTTCTTCTGTTGTAGATAGATGGTGGCCACCTGAGCTACATTGTTTTTCAATTATGATCTTAGGTTTCAGCAAAGATTTCTTTTTAAACTGACTAAAAATGTTCTACTGAAATGCTTGTGTAAATAGGTAAATAATAATATGTTGAATTTTAGCAGAACTCTTAGGTAAATCTAATAATATTACCCACTTTATTGACTGTGATTTGGGTGTTTTAAAACACCACAAATGACTCAAAGCAAAGCTGAAGGCAATTTTATTCTGACAAATAAACTTCTTTCAATTAACACTTTGAATAAATGGTGTATGTCTCAGAAAAGCCCCAAAATGCCATGAATGAATGCACAGGCTTAGGGCTTAGATTCAGTTGGCATTTCTCTTGGAAGCCAAATCTTATTTTCATAATCAAGGCCTCCCACAGAAAACTCTTTTCACATTGGAAATGTGCCTGGTTCATCTAGATGCAAGCCAACTAATTGGTGGGACAACAGATGGGTCTATTCAATTGATGTGCCCATGTGCCAAATAAGACTAAAAAGCCTCAAACCAAAATAAAACAGCCACCAAACTCAGTACTTGATCAAATTGGGCATACAATCATAGAAAACTTTAATTCTTTTTCATATTTCTTAATTGTAGGATATTAGAAAAAGAATAATTATCTTAATTGGGACAAAACTCTGCAGAATCCTGCTATGGGGAAGAATATTAGAAACCTGTCTAATGAAAATGAGTAAGTCATAAAACATGAGTGACACTGATAATTAAATAAATGTAAGGCTAGCCAAAATTTGCTGGTTTTGTTTTTGTTTTTAATTGAAACTGTAATACAATATGATAGCCAATGATCACAGTTGTTTTACTTGTGTTGACTCCAACTAATCTTCTTGTTTTTTTTCTTTTTCTTGTTTTTACTTTAGAGACTCTTTTTAACATATTTAAAGATTTGGGTGATTATATAGCAAAATGGCAAACTCTTTCCAATGAAATATTCAGTAAGTCAAGAGGTCTGTGATTCTCATTCAATTGTCCTTGAATTGCAGTAATTATCCACTACAGGGTGCAAATTCATTAAGATAAATTCCAAATTATTTGTTTGAATTTGATGTTCATTTCCAGACTGACTACTGTGGAAGGTTGTAATGGGAGAGTGCTCTAAATTTGTTGAGATTTTTTATGTTAAGAGGCTGGGTCAGTAATCAGAAAAACAAATAGAAAAGGATGGAGAAACTCATCCATGTATATTGGTTTAATCATCAGGAGCCAGCTAGCTATTATAATATATGTAAATTATATGTAGATATTCATGAATCCTTTGTTGTGGGCTCCATTTGCAAACAAAGTGCTTATTTTTATTATTTTGTATAGAATAGGACCATTGTCTCTTAGTTCTACATGGGACATAGTCCTACATAGAACATGGATTCATTATAATTCATAAATATATCAAAAGTTACCTTCTTACTCTTGGACAACCATCTTCAAACATATAATGCTATGGCTTTTATGAATTACCAGAAATAAGCATGAGTCACTGCTTTTAATTGCCACTCTAGATCACAGCAGTATTTGATAATGAAAAATATCTGGTGATTTTGAGAATCATTTCATGAAATATTGCATTTTAAAATATCCTTTTTGTTACTTGTCTATATTTTAAATAACTGACAATATTCTTATACAGGGTAAACCATGATGCATGATTAGTCTTTGTCCACATTTCTACTATTTCTTAAATTTTACTTTAAGAAAATCTATAGCCTTATAAAAACTGATAATAAATGACAAACTAAGAAAATGTTATATTTACAATAAGCTTTAAATTAATACTAAGATTTTCCAAAAAGTAGTAATAAACATAACTGAATTACAGTGTTAGAGAAAAAATACAGCTGCATTCTTAACTTTGTTCCTTAATTTAAAAGAATGATGATGATTTACATTGGTACGATTATTTCTGTAATGATTTTATGTCAATACCAAGAATCAGAACTCATGAATCTGTGTGGTTTATTCTGCTCTGTAGAAATGCCCTTGTGGGGAGCATAGGGGTACAGGGAGAACTGTTTGATAATGCCTGATAAAGTCTGATCTATGGGTGAAGTTTACTTAAATCAGATATTAGTATTAGAGGAGAATTAAAAACAATGGCAGTTATGATAATTTTTTGAAAGTAGAACAGTAAGGATTTTCTGATTGTTATGAGATATGAGATCAAACATTTTCTCAACCTTTTAATTGTCTTGTTGGCTGTATTACAACAGTCAGGAAAAATAGAGACTTCTCCAAATGTATTTCAATTCTGAGAGGCAGAAATATTATCCTTCCAAGGTTAGAGATGGGTCTCAGTTATCTATTTTATTTGTATATGTCTACCATGCCCCATTACACTGACTTCAAGTTTATTAATTGGTAGCCAATAAGTTTGAAAATAGTTCAAGAGTTATATGCCATATAAACAATATTTTCATTTTATAATTTCACCTATCTGCTCATGTCTCCATGTTCAACTTCTAACCTAAGATACATGAATATCTACAGATTTAATCCATTACAAACTAAGTTATGTTTTCTCTCACTGTTAATATCAAGCTTCCTTCACCATCCATATATTAAATAGCAGTGGCAAGAACATATTTTCAGTTGCTTAAACTAAGATATTGGAATTATATTTCTTGTTTTTGTATCACAGGATTATATTTCTTTAACTTCACAAATTGTGTCAGACTCCAGGCCCTGGTTTCCATTGTGGAGATGTAAGTAGAAGGAATTAACTCTACTAGGTTACAAAGAAGACAGTTACCATACTGGCAGAAAAAAATAACCCAAATGTCATAAGAAAATAAAGTCATTATTACATACATAATGGGAAAAAGAAAGAATGTATTTGGGACCCAGCCATTCAAATAGAATGACTTTTTTGAATCTTTTGTCTGGTTACAACTAAAACCCATAAGCATAACAGTCACAACATGATAAGACAATTTGATTCAGGGGTCATAATCCTCAATAATGTAGGTTTAGTTTACTCCACTTGGCCAACCAGCTATACCAGCAGTGCTGTTATCCAAGGTAAAAAGCAGTCTAGAGTTTTGGGTGGAGGAAAAGTGTCAGTTGATTTGATCAACTGCAGGAATGGAATATTCTATTATTCCTATCATCCAGTCTCTTGTATTTTTTCCTGGAAATCTAACAAAAAAGAATCTTGGAGAATCTATAAGCAGATGAATTATGAATGTAAGAATTAAGTTCAACTGAGCAGATTTAAATGGATGCTGTCAGCAATTTATCATGGTTCTCTTTGCTGCCAGCTATACCTACACAGCAGGTACTATGAGTGCTGTCTTCTAATGATTCTCTTTCTTCTAGAGCATCCCTCTTTGAGAATTATTCTCATTTTAAATATGCTGCTACCTCTTCAAAGAAGTAATCTTCAGTCTTTGGCACTCTGACATAGAGTTACAAAATGTTAGTTACTATGCCTTAAAATTAGATCAACTCAGTGGTACAAATACCAGAGTTCTCCAAGGTATTATCGCCCGCCGGCAAGAGACAATAATCACGCCGTTATTCTCAGAAAGCAATCTTTATTTTTGTTGAGTGCTCTTCTTGCTTTCCTTAGCTCTCTTTTATTCTCCCTCGTTCTCTCCCCCGCCTCCTTCTATCTACTTTTCATACAGCAGGAAGTATTACAGAGCAGAGTTACAACCAATCAGAAGGAATAGCATTATCAAGCACGAGGGAAATGCATGAGCAGAATACAGGTGTGTATCAGAGCAGGCATTGCCCAGGAGCCGAGCATGCACAGTGATGTTACCGCCAGCCAATGCTGTGCACTTCCTTAAGTTGTCCACCTGTTTACTGCAAGTTTCTGGCATACAGCCAGGTTGCCATCTTGAAAGGGCGGGCAGCTCCCGGGCCCAGAGAGCCTGCCCCCAACACCAAGGTATCAGACTCTAGCTATAATGTCATCCTGGCTTACTCTTTTGTATTCCTCTATCCTGCTTATTTCTCTTCTATTGCAAGTACTCATTCAAATAACTCCACAAGCAAACAATACACCTTTTCCACTGTTTCTAGGGAATTCAAATCAAACGAAACTTTTTGCAAAGTCTATTCTAAAATGTATGTTACAAAAATAAGAAAGTAGACAAGGAGATACAGGAATCAGAGGATTGTGCCCAGGGGAGAGATGGAAAAAGTCTTTAGACAAGGAGGATCAATGGAAATTTGTGTAAAACAGTCAAAAGATATAGAAGATGTACTAAAAAACAAAACATCTATTTTAGTGTTTGCATGTTAATTTTAGTGTTTATTGTATGGTATATTGCTATGTATATCAAAACACCATAGACTGGAAGGTTTATAAACCAAAGAAATATGTTTCTTTTGGTTCTTGACACTGGAAGTCTGAGATCCAGCTGCCAGCATGGTTAGTTTCTGGGGAGGATCCTCTTCTATGCATCAAATTGCTCTCCCCTCCTATCCCCACATGGTGAAAAGAGTACAAGTTAGCTTTCTGGGGTCCCTTTGATAAACGTACTAATTTCATTCATGCTATCAGTGATCCACTTTAATGATCAAATTATCTCCCAAAGACTCTATCTTATAACATCATCATATTGGGTGTTAGAATTTCAATATATGAGTTTTGCTGAAACAGTTATTGTAGACCCCACATTGGACCAATTTTTCCTTTCTTCTTTTCTTCTTTCCCTTAGAGGATTGAACCCAGTATGTTCTACCACTGAGCTACAACCTTACCACTTTTAAACTTTAAGATAGTGTCCCATTGAGTTTCTCAGGCTCCCCTCAAAATTGTAATCCTTCTGCTTCAGCCTTCTAAGTAGACAAATTGGTTGTGTTTAAGTGATGAAACTAGTGGAATTCCTGATGCATTCAGTCTCAAGAGAACAGAACTGACCAAGGTACAGTGACTCATGCCTGTAATCCCAGCTACTTTGAAAACTGAGGCAGGAGAATCACAAGTTCAAGGTCAGCCTGGACCATGAAATGAGACCCTATCTCAAAATAAAATTTTTTTAAAAAGGGCAAATTGTAGCTCAGTTGGAGAGTTCTTCTCTAGCATGGGCAAAGTCTTGGGTTCAATGTAACATGCTACCCCCCCAAAAAAGACGAAATCACAAGTTATACCTGTGATACTTACAGGGAAATCTAGTTGTATTTATAAGAAAGCCAGTAATGATTAACTTCAGGAGAATAAAAAAGTCAATTAGATAAGGAAAATTATAACAATTGTATGTGGCATTCAGTGGTATGTAGCACTCACAACTTTATATATTGAAATACCTGAACATTATCTTTAATTTTTAGATTAAAGAATTAAAATGCTTTGACTCAAATAACTAATCTCTTATATGTTCTTATTTCCTAATTTTTGAGCTGTACATGTTTAGCCCATCTGTTTAGATACACTTGTGCTCACATACTGTTTCTCTCTTCTTCATTCATACCTCCCTAATATTTTTATATTAGAGAGTAATTTTGTCTATATTAAAGTTTCTTTAGTGAAAAATTCATTTTTTAATCTCAAAATGAATATTTTCATATACTTCTTGAAATGGAGTTTCACACTTTTTAAATGAAATGCTAGGTAGAACATTTGTTTCTCTCTTGGTAAGCACTTTCTACTGGTCTTGATAGTGTTATTAATAGTAAAAGTATTTTTTATCAGTCTTTTGCACTTGCTGCTTTGAAAATAATCTTTATAGCTTTGATAGTGTACAATTCTACCATATGTGAAATATGTATTTGATTTATATTTTTGTGTTGACCTAGGATTTGTTGTGCTTTGTGTATTCAGTAAGATATCTCTTTTATTAAAAAAATATAGTTATTATACCATTATTCTCTATTGAAAGTCTCATTACCCTTATATTGGTCTTTCTCACCATATCTGCTAAACATCTTCACTTCTTCAAAAGTTTCCATTTTTACATTTCTTTGTGCTGCTTTTTTCTTCATTTCTCCACATATTTTCCTACTTTATTCACTCTCTTCAACTGTGTCAAATAAATTACTTAAGCCTATTAATTTTAACTTTACATATTATTATTATTATTGATAAATTATCTGAATTTTGGGGTTTTAGAAACTTTTATGAGTTATTTTTAAAGAAATGTGGTAATTTTTTTTACTCTCATGATTCTTAACTAAGTTCTAATTTCTTTTAAAGAACAACTATAATGATGCAAGAATCTATGATGTATGACTTTTGTATCTGAAATATTTACAAATCTGGCATTATTGCATGAATTATTCATCTATTTTTATACAAGAAATTTTGTGTGATTTTACATTTCATGACTTTTGGGACTTACAAATTTTAGAAAATGTAATAATTTAAGTTCTGGATTTATGCTATTTTTTTCCTCAAGAGATTTGCCCTTGCTTTTGCCATGTACCTATGATAATTAAAGCAGCGAGATAATTTACTTTTTGTGTGTGTATGAATATGACTTTGTAGACAATGTGAATAGTGTGACCTAACACCAGTCCCTCCTGAAAACAAGCCTTTAACCACAAAATCACAGGGAAGTATTTTTCTCCATTTTATACATCCTGATTTAATCCAAATAAATATCCTTAGTTTTGACTCTATTGGACAATATTTTAGTTGTGGTTTTTTTTTCTGGTTTGTTTAGTGTCTCATCAATCCTTCCATCTCAGGCTGAATATAGTCATTTTAACCAATTTACCATTTTGTATATTAAGCTTTGTTTGTCAATTCCAGGTGGTAAATTGAATTAAACTTTTAGGATAGAGTAGAAAAAAACATTTCTCTCTAAATATGCACATTTGCTTTTTCCTTGTTTTCTGACAATTTTTTTCTATTCTAATAAGACTAGTTATATATTTATTCATTATTAAAATATATATTAAACCAGAATTTAAAAAAATTTTGTGGCAGAATTCTAGCTATGTATTCCATCAAAATATTATAAATTATAGTTTTCAATGCACATTTTATTAATGTTTTATAAAAAAAAATCTTTATCATTAATTTCTTTTATTTAAGATCCTTTCTCTTCTGACACATAGCCTCCTGTATCTGCCATTTCTTACTCAGATCTCTATCTTGCTAGCTACTATTCTTGGTCAAGCAGACCATTCTGCATATATTTTAAACTTAGCATATTTTTTATTGATGGATATTAACTGTATATATTAATGAGATTCCATACATGCATATATTGTTCATGCATCAAAGCCAGTCTCCCTTTTTCCAACCTCCCCATATATGTTCCATTCCCAATCTCTAGTAATTGCTATTCTACTTTCATGTTGACCTTTTTTTAGCTTCAGGATATGAAGGATAGTACTTTACTTCTGTTTTTGGTCTATTTCTAGTCAATATTTTCTTGTGCAGGAAAATTTGTTTCTTTCTCAGATTCCACCTCAAACTCATATGAACCCCTCAAATTCATGCTCAGCATCTCACAATGACACTGAAGGATCAGAAATGGCAAAGTTAAAGCAAGTGCATCCAGCAAACTACTGAAGAAAAGAACAAAATTTACATAAGAGGAAGTTCAATTTTTGAATTGTCCATACTATGTTCATAATTTTCTAAACTAAACTATTCACTTATTGATGTTTCTTCATAATCTTTAGAATCAACTTATATTTTATAAAAAGTCACATTGGCTATTGCTAAGAATTAAATACAAATTATCTTGCCTGAAAAAAATGTGTTTGGCAATAATTAGATTTACTTTTTATCTCTATCTCGTGATTATGTCAGTGAGTAATAACTATAACTTTCTATGTACCATTCAACATATGTTGTCACTTTTTACATTATATTTGTCTTATTATTTCTCTTCCTGTAAATATATTTAATAAAGAAATGGACAACTCTCTTCTACACATTTAAGGGATTTTTGGAGAAGGAAAAACTATTGATTCTTAAAAAACTTATTCCCCAAATATACTTTTTGGACTATAGAGTAGTTTGGTGGGTAGCATATGACAATGATAGATTTTAAAACCATGGAGAATAGCATTCTCCACTGACTACCTAAGTGTGGATAATAAATCCTTACATAGAATTCAGTTTTATTGTCAAAGCCTGGAAGATTAACTGCTGTTAAGAACTGAAGAGAATAAAAGTAATCAAATGAGGAAGAGATACGGCTTGTTTTATAGCCTTTTGTACTTTACTGATGATATAAAAAATTGAGCAAGGCACTATTTAAGAAGAGAGTTAAAAGTCAGAAGTGTCATTGATTGATGTCTAAAGACCATCTCACATCAGTTCAAAATTTCAGAGTAAGTCAGAACTGTCTTCCTATAGCTCATAATGTTGCTATTGTATATATTGTTGAATAGAATTCACTAAAACAGTTTTTTCTAGTGTTTCCTTAAAGAAATATTTTAACATTTATTTTAGCCTCCATAATTTCTTAGTCACTACTACTAGAAAAATAAATAATATGATATTTTGTGTTTTCTATGCATATAGAAAATCTACAATAAAAGCTATCTCCTCCTTTTCTTATGAAATATGTAACAAATAAGCATAATAACTGATTTCAAGATTTATTTTGGGGGCCCACAAAAAGAACTGTGTGTTTAGTCTCATATTCTGAGATTGTATTTCTTCTAGCATATATTTTAAAAGTCTGACAGCTTAGCATAATCATTTTATGTATATGTGTATATATGTAATATAGATACACACATATATATGCACATACATACATATATATATACACACATATATATATATAGAGAGAGAGAGTTTTAAATTCACAGTGTGGAGGTAAAAACACAATTTATTTAGTTCACACAAGTACAGTTTCACAAATTGTAAAATTTGCTCTTTTTTTTTCACATAGAAATATAAAATGCACAAGTTCTACTTCAATAATGTGATGTAGTAAATGGAGCCCATTTACTGAAGATCATTTTGTTTTTCAGATGCAGTTTTCTGGTTTTACTATTTATGCAGACAAATTAAATCAAAGTCAGTACAGAAAATACATTTAGAACACTGTCATATGACTAGTAAGATTAGTATAAATGACTAAACTCACACAAAGTTGGCATTTTTCTTTTTCTCTTTTTTGTCTCTTTCTTTCCTTTTTTCCTTTTTCTTTTTTCTGCTCTTCTTCCCCACCTCCTTTTGTTAACCTTTCTTGTTGATTGGAATATACATGAATTAAGAACAGACAAATGTAGGGAGAAATATTTAGAAATTATCTTCCATTTTTCGGAAGCATCTGTATTATTCATGACCAAGAGAGGAAAAAATTACCACAACAGAAAAAAAAATTACAACTAGGCTGGCAAATAAAATGAAGGGTACCTATATTATAGTTAGAAAACTTTTTACTGGAAGCAAAAATATGAGTCGTGTTCTTGGTTTTGGAAGGCCGTGTGATAAAACCTGTGGGAAAGTGTACAAATGCTAGTGAGTAGCTGCTTTCAAATGGAATTGACACTGTAAATGGGAGACACATGGAAAGATCTTTGGAAAAGTGTTTGGATGTCACAGTGAGAAGACAACATCCAGTGTTTTGTATGTAGAAGTCAAGGATTCTTCTTGGTCTCTCAAAAAACACAGGAGGGGTTATTCAATTCCAAACAAATAACATGAAAATGGAGAAAGTCTGATCTAAAAAATAAAACTAAAACTGCAGTGAAAAATATTTAAATTTGTATATGAATATTGGCCTTATGGGAACATTCTTACAGGTTATGTTTGGGAATTTCTACAAGAGTAAATTAATTTTATGTTAAAGTATAATTCACAGTATAATAAAATAAAACTAAATTCAATCACAATATCTTAATTGTGGTGTTTAATTCTTAAGTGATTGCTTTTCATAAACCTTCACAATTTGTTAATAGTTTTTGTTAGTCTTAAAATGAATATTCAGTTTATATTTAGGCAATAAAGACATGAAATATAAAAACAGTTGTTACTTATCTCACTAGGATGCCTCTGATTCTCTGCTGGATACTTTTATATTTTGGTCTCCCGATTTTGGTTTCTGGGTGATTTCTTATTTCATTATGATCAGCAACCAATCCGAAGTTTTTGTCTGAAGGCATGCTTTTTCATTGGCCAAACCATTTCATCAAATTGTTTCCTGTACATAGCTGAGAGCAGGTATTGCTTCAAAGACCAGACAAAGTATTTATAGAACAGATTTGTATGATTTCCATAATAAAATTTTCCCAATAAAATAGTATGCTTCTAATCTATTTACTTTCTTTCATTTCAAGGTGCAAATAACTAACTCATAGATTTCTCATTGACCAAGATTTTAAGCCTGATGAATCTTCTTCATTTTCTACTTTCTGTGTCTGACCCCTCCATTTAACCCTCATTTGAATTGTAGTAACTCTGAAACTATCAAAATTATAGGGTTGGCTGTCAAAGATTAATCTTTAATCAAAAATTTTTCTTTGGTTGGGTCTTCAACATCTGACCAAGGCAGCTAATGGAACACTGCTTAGGAAGATCCTTCGTATAGGTTTTTTCTTGTTTTGGAAAGTGATTCAATTGGTTTCCCCAGTGTTAATTTAGATTATAGACCCAGCAAAAATTTTCGCTTGGCAGCACTTTACTCTTCAATTAGCACTTATACATTGTTTGATTCTTTATTTAAATATCTACTTCAATAATAACTTACTATTATGGTTTACATATGAAGTGTTCCCCTGAAACTCCTATGTCAATGCAGAAATGTTCTGAGGTGAAATGATTAAAGCTGTAAAGTAACCGATCCATCCTAGTTTGAGAGGACTAACTGGATAGTAATTGTAGAGTGTGGCAGGAAGAAGTAGGTCACTTTGGGGCTTTCTCTAGAAGGGTCATCTTCCTTGCAGTCTCTTCTCCTTCCTCTCTCTGCTTTATCACCCCAATTAGGTGGGCAATGCCCCTCTGCCATACCCTTCAGCTCAATATCCTCATATTGAGCTCAGAACAATGGAGTCTGCGGACATGGACTAAATATCTGAATTTCTTCCATGTTCAAAATCAACTTTTCCTTCTCTAAGTTGTTCTTGTCAGATATTTTGGTCACAGCTATGAAAAACTGACTAATACACTCACTAAAACCATCATGCAACAGAACAAAAATATGCACCAATAAACTAGATCTACCATCTCCTTTACAATTATATAATTGATAGATATAAGGTATAACTTCTAAGTTGTTATTAACTGTTACTAAAGGATTTGCCAGAGAATAACCAAGAACACTTCATTTTCAGCTTGGAATATTTCTTTACTAGTTATAATTTCAGGGATAAATCATGGCATATTTAGGGTTTTTTGTTTGTTTGTTTCATTACCCTACACTCAGGTAAAATAATGTAATATTTAAGGTCTACCCAAAGCTTCTTTAATAATGAGACCCCAAATTTAAATGTCCCAAATAAAATAGGAACTTATTTATTTTTCACCTGATAATACAGAAGTGGTGCAAGTTTAATGGCACAGAGCTATTTCTGGCTAAAATATTCCAGTGAATTTAGGTTCTTTTCTTGGTACCTTCCCAGTTGCTACTTGGCCATTTCCTAGGCTTCAGCTGTAATTCACATTTTTCAACATTCCCAAATCACATGTATTCTATCACATGAAACTGTTAAAAGTTAGAAAGTGGATGTTAAACAGTTTTTTAAATATAAAACAAAAATACAAAATTTATACACATTGTGTCTATTCATATGCCATTGCCCAAAATTTAGTTACATAGATGTAGGAGCACTCTCCATACCTCCAACCCTTATCCTCCCTTTTTCCCCATTCTATGCCGATGAACGGCACTGCCTGAGAGCAGTGACCCATTGTTTGTAACTTTAGGCCATGGTTGGTCCAGGACTGTATGTAAACTTCTGTCCTTTCTGGAATAAATGGTGTTTCTGTCTCTCGCTCCGGCAGAACAGTTTACCTACCCCGGAATCTGGGTGGAGTGACTTCGTGGACTGTCACCACAAAACCTCCTCCCATGAGACCCCACTTCATCCTTCCCCAAGGACCCCCTTTTTCCCTCTCTTGGGACCCCCAACTCGTCGAGCAGACCCACGAGGCACGACTTAAAACAATACATAGACACTCCTGACTATCAAAGTGTTGACAAAGAATTCAAGGAAAGTAATTCTCCTAAATGATGAAAGTACTATTGTATTAAAAAAAGGCAAAGGAAATGAGTATTGAAGAACAAACAACTATCTCTGCTAAAGAGAATATTTCTAAGGAAATTTGGGGATTCAAGGAAGCCATTGAGCAATTTAACATAATCAGTGATTATACAAAATCCATTATATATGGTGATGTAATAAAAGCAAGCTAAAAACTCATTCTACTATGATTATATTTCAGGAAAAAGACCAAAATACGTAATTTTGTTTATGTAAAAACTGGCATAAAGGTACATATCATATTTAGTATTTGCATAAGAGTTACATAGTAGGATGAGAAGGTAGAGGATGGGAAGGTATGATTACTTCCCTTCTATACCTTTTTTTACTATATTGTTTCATGTTATAATAGTGCTTTGTAATAGCTTTAGTTTGGAAAAAAAGACAAACTGAGAAGGTTTTGAAAAATTCTTATTAAAAAGTATTTTAAATTAAAACGAGTCATTAGATCTCATTATTCAAATAATTGATTATGCTACTCCGCATTCATCAAAAATATATTGAGAACATATTATACGCAAGAGGCTATATAAAAGGCTGAGGATATAACTGTAAATAATTTAAAAAGTGAAAACTAAATTTTAGTGGCATGTGTAAATAAATAACCAGGCAGGGCATGATGGATCATGCCTGTAATCCCAGCAACTCAGGAGGCTGAGGCAGGAGATAACAAGTTCAAAGCCAGTTTTAGAAACTTAGCAAGACCCTTTCCCAAAATTAAAAATAAAAATAAAAAAGGTGCTGGAGATGTACCTCCATTATAAAGTGCCACTGAACTAAATATCTAGTACAAAAACAAAACAAAACACACACACAAAGAAACAAACAAACACGAGTTTAAACCTGGAGTTATCCATGCTCTGTCCAGATAAGCTATGAGAGCACGTTAGAGTCATCTGAAGCTTCAGGGATAGGAGATGTGTCCTGGATAATTAACAGCACGGTGAGACAATTCTACAATAGTTATCCAAGGAAAGAATAAAGTGTGTCATTTACAAAATAATCAGTATTCATTAACACCAAAATGAAAGAGACTTGGCTAAGAAAGATTAGTGTGGTGAGAAATACCACTGGGTTTAGATCAGAATATTCATATAACTCAAGTTTTTTTTTTTTTTCCCTTGAGATACATTTTAATTTACTTACTAAGGTAGCTTTACAAGTTTATAAAACAATTCTGGGAAGATAACTTTCCATATATGCATTTCTGTCCTTTTCTCCCCTTTCTCTCCACAGAGTGGTGTATAGAGTTCAGACATTATGGAGTACAGAGAATGAACCAGTGGAGTAGATATATGAGATTTTGAGTTCTTTAGAGATCTCTAGAAGAGAAAAGGTTAACATGAGAACTGATGGAAAAGCAGCATAAAAGAATGTTACAACTTGCTGAAGGTGTGTCAGCATATTTTGAACATTAAGATCTAAGGCATTTGAAATTGGATTTCATGGCCTTGATAGACAACAACAGTACATTAAGATGTGCAAACTCAGAAAGTATGTTCTCCTCCCTACTTGCTGTCTATAGTCTTGCAAGACCTGAAAAATTTCTCTTACCCAATATAGTAGTGGCTACAATGGTGACCTACAATATTGTTTCTATTCTTTGCAAAAGGGAACCCAGGAAGACAACTACTAAGGTGTCCTCACATTCTGCATACAACTCCAAGCTATCAAGAAGCAACAAGCCCTGTTTCTGGCATCCTGCTATCCAAATATTAGCTTCACAGCATTGTCTTCTCCTCTGGTCTTAAGCCAAAAGAGGTTCAATGTCAGTATTTTATGCTTTATTCTTCTCAAATTTTCATTGTGAATTACTCTAGAATTTTAAATATGACTGACTTTGTCTCTCTTTATAGTCTAAGAAGATGGAGCCTTGGCAGGTATCTAGAAACATGAAATTCAAAAAATGGGATGAAATATATTAGATTTTTTTTTTAAATTTTATTTCCCCCTTTCTTATTTGACCCACAATATCAAAAAGTCCAGTGTCTTTGATCCAAAATGTTTTCTACAAACATAAAGAATACAATTGGCTGATCCAGTAGGTACTAAAACAAGACAATTAGATGAAGATAAAAGAAATTGCAACTTACTTGACCACATTCAGTAACTAAAAGAAAAAATATTAATGTTTCATAATTTGAATAAGTAGCAATTGAAACATAGTCAAAACAGCCATTTTCTTGAGAGTTTTATTATTAAAGACAGAGGATAGTGTAATCTACAGAAAAGATTCATTTAAAGCATAAAAGGCTTCCCACATTCTTGTTTCTAAAAAGAAGCAAATTAGAAGAACAATAGGTTTATATTAAAAAAAATTAACACTACAGACTAAATGAATATGGACGAGAATTAAAGGCCACCAGGAAATTTTTGAAAACATCAAATTAAATGAGTAGACTGTGTAATTTGAGGAAAAATAATACCCTCTACCTCAATTTGTTTTAACATTAGTTTAGAAGCTTCAACTATTATAATAACAAATTAAAATAAAAATATGCACAATTAGTATAATCAGATTACAAATAAAATATATTTAAGATATTTATTTCATGAATTTCAATAGATAATATAGAAATATCTGTTAGAATCTTCCTCTTACAAATAATACATTTGTTTACCACCTATACTCTTCTAAAGTAATAAAAAGAATTTTAAAGATACAAACCAACAATGAAAAATGGAAAGCAAAAGATGAAATTAGCAGATAAGTTGTTTCAACGTGTATTTGGAAGATGAAAGGCTGATTGTAGAATCATAGTGCTTGCCACAAAGTAGTCTGTACAGACAGAGATCAAGTAGGAGATCAACAATAGCAGATACATGAAAGCACATTTTAAGAGATAAGATCTTAGAAAATACTAGCTTTCTCTGGCACAGCAGAAATTTGGAATAAAAAAGAAGGAGAACAATGAAAGGATAGGCTTAAAATCCATAGAACAGAAATTGTGTATGTTAAATCAAAATTCTTAAGAAAAAGAGATCTCAGAAATAACAGAGATTGCTAAGCCATAAGAAATCTTAGCCAGAAAGAAAGGACAGGTCCTTGAACAATTTCCCTGGGCTATCTTCAGTACGACTGTGTAACAGTTAGAAAAAAGTCATGCATCCCTGAAAACCCAGAGTATTTTATGATGAAAATTTGGGAAGAAGAAAGCATAAATTGCTAGTGTTGAGTACATTGGCTTCAGACAAGAGGGGAGGGACAATGCTAGGTAAGGAGGTTTGGATTGGAGGGTGGTCTTCAAGGAGAAGGAGTTTGTATCTTCCTGACTGGCTGGAGCTGTAAGCAGAAAGAGTATGACTGCACATTGATGTTCGTTGTCCTTTGTGGTTATGAGTCAAGAATTTCCACACACCTTTAGGAATTGGAGCATGCTAGTTTTTATTGCTTTTGATGCTGGCTTGCCCTAAAGCTGTTAGCTGCACCCCTTCTCATCTTTTTCTTCTTCTCTATCCTGTGGCCTTTTCACTAAATTAAGGATACTTCTGAATTTTTTTCTCATTATATATGATATATGTTATTTTTTCAAGAACAGAAAGAATAAAAGAAAACACTTTCACTCTCGGTGAGAAAAAAGGCTTGTTCCCTGAAAAAAATAAAATCAAGATAACTAAAAAATACTACCTCCCCACATCAAGGAACAGAATTTAACAACCCAGGCAGAAATTTTGTAACTTTTCAGAAAAACTGAATAGCTTAAAAAGCTTCCACAATTTGATATTTAGGTTGCTTAATGGCCATATGAATAATGTCTTTTCACTGGAAGAGTGACTAAATTCTGGATGTTTTTAAAGCACTTTGTATATACTTAAAATAGATTTTCTAAATTTGCATTTCAAATGTATTCATAAAGCTTTGTCTTCAGTGCAAAAGAGAACCAAAAAACTACAAAAAAGCCTAAATGGATTAATGGTAAAGTAAGAACTTTTAAAAACATTATCGCAGCAGTGTTTGCCTAAATTTTCTGCAAAAAAGGTTGAATATCCTTTGACTTTTAAATTACTGTCTATTGGATGATGTTTTCATTTACTTCCCAAAGCATTGATAGCTATCCAACTCTAATTGGCATCTGTCTTGTGCTTTGACTTTCTTATATTCCCTGAAGCCATTTCCAAAACAATTAGGAGTCCAAACCAGTTACAAAATAGAACTGTCATGAAAACAAGACAGATTATATTAATTCTTTTAATGGTTCATGTGATGGAAACATGGATAGGGTAAGCACAATTAGATAGAATAGTGTGTCATTTTAACTAATGCAGTTGTTTAAATCCTGAGTTTCTAAAAGTAGAATATTTTAGTGAACTTGCTGTGATTACATTAGAAGATCAGTCCAAAAAATACTCTGGCTAAGGTTTGTCAGAGTCAAATTCATAAAACTCACAATGGTTAAACTAAATTAGATATATATTGAAATGTAAATATCACAGATTATAAATGAATGTAAATCCTTTAAACCTAAACTGAAAGAAAATTTAGTTTACACTTGGTTGACTTGCTTTAGTAATAGATATTAGCTCATTTTATTTATTTTTAGATTGAAATATAAAAAGAAAAAAATTTGGTTTATATTGAGCAGTTTTACATTTAAGAAGTTTGTAAGGAAGTTTTAAATTTGTTCTTTTCCTTCTGAAGTTTCAATAATTTTAGCCTATGACATAAACTGACAGTAGAGAGACAACAGAAAAAGAAATATATATGTTATTATATGCCTGAGCATGGAAGCCACACACATTTAGTGTGAGACTACAATTGGAATAAGATGGTTAAGCATTTGTTGGAGCTTAAAGAAATAGGGGCTTGAGCTCCCCAGGGAAGGGAAGTACATAGGCTATGGATGGCTGTGGGGAAGAATAACAGCAATAACCTGTCTTGTTATACAGGTCAGTTTCTCAGATAACGTGTAACAATCTCTGTTTAGGCCAGATGTCAGACCTCCAGTCTTTTCTTCCTGTGAAAGATATTTCCTCGACAGAAAGGGTAATATCAGACAGAAATGCTCTACCTGTTTGTTTACTTCACTAATATAGAAAGGTAGAAATTTATTTTTATGAAAGAGCAGGTTTCACACCCCTTTCTTTTGTCTGCAAAGATGTGTAGCTTCTTCAAATAACAAACTCACAATATGCAAAAGAAATATTTGGTTTGGTATGTTAGTCAACTTTTTGTCACTATGACCAAAATACCTGACTAGAACAATTTAGCAGGGGAAAGATTTATTTTGGCTCATGGCTTTGGAGGTCTCTCCATAGGTGACCAACTCTATTGCTCTTGGCCTAAGATAAGGAGAACATATGGGCTGAAGGATACAGTAGAGAAAACTGCTCAGCTCATGGTAGCTGGGAAACAGAGGGTGGAGAGGGGAGAAACAGACACAGAGACAAAAACAAAAAAGAGGTAGAGGCCAGGAAAAAGATAAACCTTTCTAGGACATCTCCCAAATGACCTACTTCCTACAATTAGGTCCTCCCTCTCAGTAGTCCATCCAGCTAGAAGGTGATTTATTCATTTGATGAATTAATGGTCTGCTGAAGTCAGAACCCTCATGACACAATCATTTCCTAGAAGTTCTACCTTTGAATATTGCCGCATTGGGGACCATGCTTTCAACATTTCAGATCCAAACCATTACAGGTAGGATATTTACTCTCCTACAAAGTCATTATGATTAAATAATTTTTGAATATATTGAATTTGAAAGATTGGTCTTCTTAAGCATTTCTTTCAATAGTATGTTACTATACACTGTTATTCAATTTCAACACAAATGCATTACATTCTTAATTTTTTTCAACATTTTAGGAGATAAGTATGCATACAATGGTGTGAATTAAAGTTCTTGGAAGAATCTAAGTCTATATTAAACAATCCCTGGACTGTTTGACATTGGCTGCCTTGAAACACCTGGATGGGAAGATAGAATTTTGTAGATCAAGATATAGATCATCTTGTTCCTACACTTTGCCATGAATCTTAATTTTTGTATTTGACTTAATAATCTACTGTTAGGTAAACTTCTCAGAATGCTATCACTAAGTTTAGCAGACTTCTAGTTCCCACCTAAGGCTAAGAACACTATAAGATAATATCTGAAACTTGTCCAAAAATTTTCCCACTTTGTTGGAAACCATCTACTCAAGGTTATTGGTAAATGTATTAATTTATCTCTTTTTATTTGTTGTTGTTGTTTGTTTGTTTGCCTTGGGACTATAAAGTTCATGGAACTACTTCTATAGTGGAATATGTAATTCAGAGTAACTTGAATTTATGCTCCTAAATCAAGATCACTCATATTTGGCTCAGAGTAAACCATTTTCTTATTTTTTTAAAGCAGAGTTGTTATTTTACATCAGCCCTGGAACTGCATGCTCAAGATATGGGCATTTAATGTAAAAGTTAATGGGTGTAAAAGAAAGGATCAAATGATTCATAGAGACTCCAAAATATAAACTTTTTTTTTTTTTTTTTTTGGTACTGGAGATTGAACTCAGGGGCACTCGACCACTGAGCCACATCCCCAGCCCTATTTTGTGTTTTATGTAGAGACAGGGTCTCATTGAGTTGCTTAGTGCCTCGCTGTTGCTGAGGCTGGCTTTGAACTCGCGATTCTCCTGTCTCAGCCTCCCTAAGTGCTGGGACCAAAATATAAACTTTTAGCAAGAGAATATCTGAACATTTATTTGGACTTACTCATTTGTATGCACTTGGCAAAAATGAAATCAAATAGAAAAATGTTAATAATTTAATTTCTAAATAGTACTAGAATTTTAAGCTCATTTTTTAAATAATTATTTTATATTCATCATAAAATTAATTCCTTTGGAAATTGAAAATTAAATACTCAATTGAGATGGGAATATGGGACAATATTCTACAATACACTATATTCAGAATGATGAATAAAAACTATAACAACTTGCTTGGTAACATATTTTACAAGTTTGTACTACTGTGAAATAATCAATCTAACAAAAGAAATAAAGTTTATTTGCATTATTTTTACATCTAAGAGAAAACAAATATCAGAGTAAAGCCTGTCTTATTCCTTTTGTCTTATTTAGCTTGTTATGTTTTAGATACTAGGTGTTCCCCAAAAGCTCATGTGTGAGACAACCCAAGAACAGTCAGAGGTGAAATGATTGAGCCTTAACCCAATCAGTGAACTGATCCCCTGATGAGGATTAACTGAGTGGTAACAGAAGGCAGGTAGAGTGTGGCTGGAGTAGATGGGCATCGGGGGCATACCTTTGGGGTATTTATTTTGTGTCTGGTGAGTGCACTCTCTCTTTCTGCTTCTGATCATCATGTGAGCTTCTTGCCTCCATTATACTCTTTTTTGATGATATACTGCCTCTCCTCTCGAGCTCTGAGGAATAAAGCTGATTGTCTGGATTGAGACTTCTGAAACTGTGAGACCCCAAATAAACTTCGTCTTCTCTAATTGTAATTTTTATATCTTTTATTCACAGCATCAAAAAAGCTGACTGAAACATCTGCCATCAATTTTGCAAGTTTCTTTGCTTCTGTTCAGACGGGTTTTCAGACTGGACGAACCGTCCTTTAATCATTCTGAATTTAACACATTCTCCAAGACCTATTCAGTTTACCTTCTTTGAAATCTTCCATATTTCCCCTGAGACATAAAGATGTCATCAAACCTTTATTATCATCTTATTCCCAAGATCTTGGAATTGCTGATAGCAGACATTCCTTATTTTAGCTTTTGAGAAGATTGGAATCCCCAGCATAAAATGTCTCCATTTTCCTTTTTAAATTTAATAATATATTTCATTCATAGGTGAGAAAATAGAATCATAACCTTAAATCATTGTTTGATTTATTTATTTATTTAAATTAGGTATACATGACAGAATGCATTTTGATTCATTGTATACAAATGGAGCACAACCAGAGAAATGAAAAGTTGTGCTTCATTTCTTTATGACCTATTTAAATCTTTAGATGCTATGTAATAAAATGATAAATATTAAGCTATGAAGGTAGAGCACTTGTGACTCTGTATTTCATCGAAGAACAAAAAGAAAGACTACTAATGCAGATATATATACACATATAATGAGAGCAGATGAGTTGTTATTTTATGAAGTGTGCTCAATAGAGATTTTATTAAGAAATTAGACTGACAAAATGTTATCTGAATAAAAACTTTAAGGAAATGAGGGAAAGTACCAACTCACTAACTTTGGTGAAACAATTTAACACATAACATGGTTATGTTAATTGCTTTTTCATGGCTGTGAAAAAATATCAGGCAAGATATTTCATGATTTTAGAGAATTCATTTATGGTTAGCTGGCTCCAAAGCAGAAACATCATGATGGAAATGCATGACGGAGGAAAATATCTCAGTTTATGGTAACTGAAAAGTAGAGTGAGAGAGAAAAAGGGACCAGGGAGAGGACACACATTTTCAGGGCACAACCCCAGTGACCTATTTCCTCCAACTAAGCCCACTTCCCAGTGGATTAATCCATTTCATTAACCCACTGATGAGCTCCTAGTCCCCAAGATTCAGTCAATACTTAAGAACCCCACCTTTGACCTTCCTGCATTGTTAACCACACTTTTCAACACATGAGTTTTTCAGGGGACATTTCAGATCCAAACCAATATATTCATCCCTTAGCCCCCAAAAGTCCATGTCCACCTCACAATGCAAAACACATTCTGTCCATCTCCAAGAATCCCTATAATGTTACCAGTTCTAGCATTGCTCAAAAGTCCAAGTCCAAAGCCTCTATGACTCAAGAAAAACTCCTGGCTATGAGGCTCTCTAAAACTAAAAAATAAAACAAGTATATGTATCCAATATACAATGTCAGAGTGTAATATTCACATTCCAAAATGAAGAAATAGAGGTATATAAATTAGGGATAGGATCAAAGCATGAACAAAATACAGAGGATCAGACAGTAGGTTACATATTTCCATGTTCAGCCTCTGGGACATGTGATAGTGAGATATGAAGTCTAAAGGGCTTGGGTAACCCCACATCTATGGTCATACTGATTGCAGTCCATGTGGCCTAAAATTTGTTATGTTGTCATATATGTATATGTTTCTGGACTAGACATTCAAAATTCTAATCCTTAAATGGATTATAGAAACCTTTGTTATAACAGTCTCAACTGCAATCCACACACATAGACATTCACACATATACATATACATATATACACAGACTGAGGTAAAAAATTAAATGTAAAGACCTGAATTTACATTAATATACAGTCATCATGTTAGAGACTATATGAGAGACATAGAGGCACTCAGAGACCACTGTTCAGAATTCAAGACTTTTCTAGAATGCTAAGCTCACCAGATGGTCTTACAACTTGGCTTCATAGTGAGATAATTGTTCAGAATACAGGTTGGTGTAACATGTGAGAACAGAATGCAAGACAAAGGGAAATGCTGTCCTGCTTACAGACATTTGTTGTTCTCTGGGGAAAAAAGAATTGTATAGAATTAATAAGATTTTTTCTCTGCCTATGGCATATTTTTCTGTCCGGTTGATCAATCTGGGTAAAAGCAGCCAAATTTGAAGCTGAACTTATTAAATAGAGTATAACTCTGAAATTTAATTATGTATGCTATAAACCTTGCATGAAAGGTTTATATAACAGCCTTAGAAAATAAAAGTGGTATATTGCTTCAGGGCAGAGTGGATTAATATCTCACCCAGGATAATAGATAATATCTCTCTGAGAGACAAAGTATTTTGTTGTTGTTTTTTGTTTTTTTGTTTTGTTTTGTTTTTTGTTTTTTTTTTTAAACCCAGGGGTGCTTAACCACTGAGCCACATCCTTGGCCCTTTTGTATTTTTTTTTTTTTTAATATTTTTTAGTTGTAGATGGACACAGTATCTTTATTTATTTTTATGTGGTGCTGAGGATCGAACCCAGTGCCTCATGCATGGGAGGCAAGTGCTCTACCACTGAGCCACAACCCCAGCCCCCCTTTTGTATATTTTATTTAGAGACAAGGTCTCACTGAGTTGCTAAGTGCCTCACTAAATTGGTGAGGCTGGCTTTGAACTCACTCAATCCTTCTACCTCAGTTTCACTCAATCATTCACTCAGTCCTCACTCAATCCTCCTACCTCAGCCTCCCAAACTGCTGGGATTACAGGCATGTACTACCACACTCAGGTTTGACAGGTATGTATGTAGATCAGCTCATTTATAAGATTGAAGGTAAACAGTGGAGTTCTGCTAAATTCATCCAGATTATTTTTTAAGTAACAATTATAATTCATCTTTCAAAACTAATTTGCTAAGGTGAAATGCTATATCACACAACATAATAAACAGGCATAAATAAAATAATACTTTTGTTGACAAATGAAGCAGAAGATCATTCTAAGTAAACTGATGTTTAAAGCAAAGCAAAGTAGCCTCGTACACTGGTGTATGCCTATAATTCCAGTGACTGAGAAGGCTGAGGCAGGAGGATTGCAAGTTCAAAGCCAATTGCAGTAACTTAGTGAGGCCCTGTCTCAAAATAAAAAACATAAAAAAAGGACTGGGAATGTGGCTTAGTGGTTAAGCATCCCTGTGTTTAATCCCTGAGGGAATAAAAGAAAAAGAAGAAGAAAAGGAGCAAAATGTAAATGTGTCTACAACAAAGTTATTGGAAGAGAGTAAGAGGAGCAAGCAACAGAAGAACAACAGCTGATAAACATCAGGCAAAAAGTGGGCAGATAATTTGTCATCATCCTAAGATTGTGGGAAATTATTGAAGGATTCCAGTGACACTATTAGATTAATTTTTAAAAATATAGGTTTTCTCTTCTCAGAGAAGTGATTGTAAAAAGGTCAGAGTGGATGCTAGGAAAGTCCAAAGCTTATTTCAAAATTCTCTTGCAAATAAATATGGACACATACACACACACACACACACACACACACACACACACATACACACACGAACATATATACATATGAGAATTTTGAAATTAAAGATTGAAGGATGATTTTTATAGATTTTTATAGTAAAAAGGATGATTTTTATAGATTTTTATAGTAAAAAGGATGCATTATAGTGATGGTAATGATGTTCTTATTCCAGATTAATCATGTAAAATCAAGAAATTGTTCATTCAAAGCAGTTTTTCTAGGTACATGAACTGGAAATGTGGACAAGAACAATCTCAAACTGAATTTTAGATGCCTGCTAGATTGCTAGGACATTTTTCTTCTAAGAAATAAGAGTTTACTGATTTTTTAAGCAAGAAAATGACTTGCTAGATTTTGTTTTAGAAAGATGGAAGAATTTGAAGCAACACTTCTAGCAAGGAAACAATTATGAGGCTACTGATATGGTCTGGATGAGAGATAATATGCTATTATAATAAAAAATATTGAGTTACAATTTCTGCTTAATGGCAATTGAAGAACAAAACAAATATGTTTTCTCCATCAATTCGCTAAAGAATAAATTTATAAGATGTCAAGTTCATCATACTTTGAAATCAAGATTTTAAGATTGGTATGTGATTATCCTAGGAATAAAAGTATATTTTATTATTTAAAAAATAGATTACAAAACTTGGGCTTCAGATATATATGTGAAATATATATTTCAGTTGCATAACTTAGGCAATTAATACTAAGATGAAATAAATGACAGGAAATAGAAGAGTGAGATTAAGCCCATTTGTTTCTCCCTAAAGCAGACCTAAACTGCACTTGCCCTTTTATTGACGCAAACACTGATAAAGGCAAATCATATGAGCAGGGCTAGTGATTTGGAATATATGAAACTAACAGATGCAGAATGTACTGAGCAATTCTCCATGTGATGATTAAAAATTCAGTAATGTGCTTGTCACATTTAATGGAAGGCAACATTGAAGATAAACAGATTCCTTTGCACATTTGTAATACTTTTCTTCTCTTAAAGAAGGACTGGTAGCACAGAATCTTCACATTAATGTAAGCATAATTCAATGAAAGTTCATGCTTACATTCATAAATCAGAGTTCTGACTCACAGGCCAATTTGCATGGACTTTTGGAAAGTATATGATGCTAAAATAAGCAAAATATAATTAGAATGTTGAAAAATATCCAATTTAATTAGTGAAAAATTTTGGAACTGCTAACTTCAATTTGTTTTTTCAATATAATTTTATCTGACATAAAGAGTTGTGATAATCACACTTTAATAGGGACATAAAGCAAAATTTAAATTTGACCAATTTTGATGAAAATTCAGAATGCAATCATGTAATGAAATCAAAGGACTTCACTCTACTTCAATAAAATAGGAATTTTGAAGTTATCTGTAAAAATTTAAGTATCTATTCCTTGATTCTCAATCAAGAGCAACTTATCATCTATCAATTTAAAGCAAAGAATTATTACTAATTAAAGAGAAGTTTTAGGAGGATCCCAATTCAAAATAAGCCAAAAACTTCTGAATTCTCAGTGGTACTGAAATACTGAAGTACTATCTATAAGGTAGTGAATTTTCAAACACTAAAGGAGTTTAAATTCACAATCATTAGCATTAGCAAAAAGAACCAGTCTAACATTTTTTAAAAAGCACTTCCAATAGATTCCAATGTACTGGGGAACCTAGGCTTGGATCTCTATTTGTTCCAGAATCACAGAATGATTCAGTGATAGAAGATGTACTATCTTCTAACAAATAAAAGGCTGAGATCTGAGAAATTTTATGACTTTCAAAAACAATTATTTTATTTTGAGAACCTAAAGCTCATTTTAAGTTTAGGGATAGAATTACAGGAACCTCCTCTCCCAGATATGATACAGATTTATTTATAAAATCACAAAACAAAACAAAACAAATGAATTAAATGTCTACAAAAGTAATTACACAGTTTATTTTCTGTGAATCTTAGCAATTGAATAAAATTTTTCCCCCAAAGTAAGCTTTCTGTTGTTTAAAGGACTGCAGCTCCTTTGTAAATGAGATGCCTATTGTTAAGGTAGTCAACAGGGCTGAACCTAAACTCCTCACCTTCCCAAAATTAAGTTTGTACTGACAAGAGCTTTCCACCTATAACTCTATTTGTTAATATTTTCTAGATTTCCTTGAAGTTTTAAGTCATTTCACCTGTAATTTTTCTTTCAAGAGCAAAACAAATGAACACAAACATGTACACACACACACATATTCTTGCTTTAGTTTGATCTACTGGAATTGGTAAAATAGATTCCTTTGATACTAGCAGTCAATGTGCCTATTACAAAGTGTTTTTCACAATTGTCAAGTAGATGAATAATATATAGTGTTTATGGTTTCAAAGTAATTTTGTTGAAAATAAAGTTTTCCTTTACATGAGGAGGTGAAAAACTTAATGGGGCCATAAGATTTACTAAAATAACAATTCATGAAGAAAGTAAAGCATTTAGAAAAAATAAATTATATGATGTTTTATATTACTAGAAATGACATTTTGGAAGAACATCAAAAGCTTAAAATATTATTTATTTGAATGCTGTTATAGACTACCCTTTAGTTCAGCTTTAGAAACAGAAATTTTATTTTGTTACTGCACAAAGTGGTCTCCCATTAACAAAGTTCACATAAACAGAGATGTATTTTAGTGTGTGTGTGTGTGTGTGTGTGTGTGTGTGGTATTTGAGCAACCACATCCACATTTATTTGTTAGTTCTGTGTCAAAAATCCAGCAATCTGTTATTTTTATTGACTATTCAGTCTTGATCCTTCAGAATCACTTTTCAAAAAATTATCACAGCATGTATTTTTTTAAGAGTTCATTTTTTTAGAGCAGTTTAGGTTCACAGATTTTTCCTATATATAGCAGATCCCACACAGGCATAGCCTGCTCATTATCCACATCCTACATTAGGGCTTTACATTTGTTAGAATACATGCGCCTATATTGATACATTGTAATCATTGAAAGTCCTTAGTTTACATTAGAGTTCTCTTTGGGGGCTGTACATTTTATGGATTTAGACCAACATTTAATGATACATCTATTATAGTATATCCCATGGAGAGTATTGTCTTTGTCTTAAAATATCCTGTGTTCTCCACCTGTTAATCCCTCTTCCCATCCCCATCCTTTAGCAACTACTGATATTTTTACTGTGTTCATACTTTTGCCTTTTACAAAATTTTGTATAGTTGAAATCATATTATTTGTGGCCTGTTAAGATTGGCTTTTTTCACTTAGGAATAATGCTTTTAAGTTTTCTGTATGTTTTTTCATAGTTTGATAGCTCATTTCTTTTTAGTGCTGAAAACTATTTGATTGCATGGATGCACCACAGTATTTAGCCATTCTACTGAAGGTCATCTTGATTGCTTCCAAGTTTTGGCAATTACAAATAAATATCTGTGTGCAGAGTTTAGTGTGAACATAAATTTTAAATTCTTTTGGGCAAACACCAAGGAACACAATCACTGAATCATATTAATTTTATCTTTGTAAGAAACTGCCAAAATATGTTCCAAAGTGACTCTATCATTTTTCATTCTCAACGGCAATAAATTAAAAACCCTGTTTCTTAAAATACTTTCCAGAATATTTTATTGTTGTTAGTGATTCCGATTTTGGCAATTTTAATAGTATCTTATTTTTAATAGTATCTTATCAATTTTGGGTATCATATCATTTCTGTGATCACTGAAGAGAAGTAATGTCCATGTACCTCTTAGCATACATGTATCTTTTACACTGAGATGTCTTTTAAGGTCTTTGTCTGCTTGTTATTCTGACTGCTCATTTCTTTTCTTTTTTTTTTTTTTTTTTTTGGTACTGGGGATTGAACTCAGGGGCACTGGACCACTGAGCCACAACCCCAGCCCTATTTTGTGTTTTATGTAGAGACAGGGTCTCACTGAGTTGCTTAGCACCTCACCATTGCTGAGGCTGGCTTTGAACTCGCGATTCTCCTATCTCAGCCTCCCTAAGTGCTGGGATTACAGGCTTG
>PVHX01015641.1:0-12006 GCA_004024805.1 Geosciurus inauris
TTTTATGTAGAGACAGGGTCTCACTGAGTTGCTTAGCGCCTCGCCATTGCTGAGGCTGGCTTTGAACTCGCGATTCTCCTGTCTCAGCCTCCCTAAGTGCTGGCATTACAGGCTTGAGCCACCGCGCCCGGCTTCCTTATTTTATTTTTATGTGGTGCTGAGGATCGAACCCAGTGCCTCATGTGTGCTAGGCGAGCACACTACCACTGCGCCACAATCCCAGCACCACAACATAATTTTGATAAACCACAATTTAATCCTCCTCATTGTTTCAATGTTTTTATTATATAAACAGGTGTAGTGGTAAGGACGCTCAAGAAACAGTGATTTCATGTCCTACTTTTGTTTTCCCAGGTTTTGGAGCCCTCTTGTGCATCAGACCTCTATTCTAATAATCCTCTGAGTGTCATCTCAGGACCTTGGTCACACTCATGGCACGATGGCCAACCCTCAGGAGCACCTGAGCTGCTCCTCTTCTCCACATTTACCCTTAAGTGAAAACAAGACCTTTAATGGACTACAGGATGAGCTTGCAGCCATGGGGAACCACCCTCCACCCAAGCTCCTTGAGGACCAGCAGGAAAAGGGGGTTGTGCGAACAGAGCTAAATGAGAGCATGAACAGCCCCGTCACCACAACAGTGTTGACCAGCGTGAGTGAGGATTCCAGGGACCAGTTTGAGAACAGTGTTCTTCAGCTAAGGGAACAAGATGAATCAGAGATGGCTGTGTCTCAGGGGAACAGCCACACCATGGATGGCGAGAACACTAGTGGAACTGAAGACATCAAGATTCAGTTCAGCAGGTCAGGCAGCGGCAGTGGAGGGTTTCTCGAAGGACTGTTTGGATGCTTGAGGCCTGTATGGAACATCATTGGGAAGGCGTACTCCACTGATTACAAATTGCAGCAGCAAGGTAAGACAGAGTGTGGACTTGGAAAATATTTCTTGCATAAGTGCACCATCACCACCACTCCTACCAACATTAAAAACTAGATAACCTTTGATGTGTAGGTAAGTTAAAAAACTAGGTCAGATGACTAACCCATGTCAGTTCCCTACAGACTTTCTGAATGGGCTGGATGCACATTTGGTGTCTCTTTTTTGGTTGGAACCCATCTTTTATGGTCATCCTGTGTAGTGGTGTCCAAAGTAGAGAACATACAACACAATGCATGAGTTTATAAGAAGAAAATACTAGAACTCCTCTTTATCTCATCTTTTAAAATTTCTGTTTTCATGAATGTCTTCAGATATATTTGATTTTTTAATATACTTGTGTAGATATAAAAATTTTAAATAAATCACATAGTGGGTGCATGTTTAAGCATGTTTTTACTATTATTAGCCTATACAATCAAAAGGTCTGATGGCCAACAGTGGACAAAGTGGCATGAGTCTGTAGTCTCAACTACTCCAAGACTGAGGTGGGAGGATCACTTGAGTCCAGGAGTTCAAGCTCAGGCTGGGCAACATAGCAAGACCCCATCTCAAAAGAAAAGAAAAAACGGTCTGATGGTCATTGTGCTAATTCATTAGCAGACAGAGGTCACATGGTAATGTCCTTGAAGATCATGGGACTGCCTTCAATTATAGTAAAAAGGAATTATTACCTTATAGAAAAGGCACAGAAAGTTCACATTTTGAGGAAAGAACAAAATACCTAACCAATCTTGAGAAGAATATTATGTCTAGATCCCACAGTTTTTAAAATAGTGACTTTTTAATTCCTGTTATTGTATAACATGTATATTCATGTATCAGAATTCAAGTACTATACTTTTGAAGTAGAGGGAACACGTGGCCCTGGTGTTCTTTATAACCTAACTTTATTGTCTAAAAGGATTTTTTACTGATAACAAAAATAACACACGTAGAAATTTGAAAAATAAAAGTGATTTCCCAAACAATGTTAAACTATTCTATGATCCTCAGTCTCTTGAGAATAACAACAATTAATGTTTTAAGAAAATGTTATGTTGGGCTCAGTGGTAGAGCATTTGCCTAGCATGAGCAAGGCCCTGGGTTCTATCCTCAGTCTTGAAAAAAAAAAAAAATGTATGTTGTCTGTGTGTGTATACTTTTAAAAATCGAGTCATACTATTTGTAACATTTTTTCATTCCATATTGTGAACATCGTCTATTTCTTAAATATAATTTTTTTAGCATTTTTAATTCCTACCTAATATTACATTGTCCAAATGTGCCAGCGTTTATCTAAGGAATCTCCTATTGTTTGACTCCGAATTTGTTTTTATTTTTAGTGATTATAAGCCACATTGCAATGAACATTTGTCTATTACTTCATTTTTGCATATATTTGCATATGTCTTTGATTAGTTCTTAGTATAATTTCCTAGGAGGACAGTTGTTGAGTCCAACAGATTTGTTGTTTTTAAGGTTTTTGATACATATCCTGTCGCCTTAGTTAAATGATTCTTTTCTTGAGTGCTCTCATCAAGAAATTCTGGGAGCCAGGCGTGGTGACTCAAGCCTGTAATCCCAGCACTTAGGGAGGCTGAGACAGGAGAATCGCGAGTTCAAAGCCAGCCTCAGCAATGGCGAGGCACTAAGCAACTCAGTGAGACCCTGTCTCTACATAAAACACAAAATAGGGCTGGGGATGTGGCTCAGTGGTTGAGTACCCCTGAGTTCAATCCCCAGTACCAAAAAAAAAAAAGAAATTCTGGGGCTGGGGATATAGCTCGGTTGGTAGAGTGTTTGCCTTGCACGTACAAGGGCCTGAGTTCTAATCCCCAGCACCACTTTAAAAAAAAAGAAAGAAAGAAAAGAAATTCTGGACCGAGCTGGGAGCAGTGGCATACATGGTAATCCCAGTGATTTAGGAGGCTGAAGCAGGAGGATCACAAGTTCAAAGCCAGCCTCAGCAAGGATGAGGCACTAAGCAACTCAGTGAGAGCCTATCTCTAATTAAAATACAAAATAGGGCTGGGGATGTGGCTCAGTGTTCAAGTGCCCCTGAGTTCAATCCCCAGTACACCCCCCAGAAAAAGAAATTCTGGAAAGAAAAACTATGAACCAAAGATGAGATTGTTTTATTTATCTTATAAGAAAATAACTGAATTTCAGACTGTGACCCTCTCTTCAGTCTCTTCATCTTTCAGTCAAGAGTATGGACAGCTTTTCCTCAACAACCTGTTGACATCCGTCACCATAATCCCTTTCCTTATGCACCTGTTTTTTTCTATTTCTGAAATACTTTTTCTTAAATCAAATACCAACTTCCTCTCTACACCCATCCTCTGGAAGTATATTGGGATTTACTGGTAAATCTAACAGTTCCAGCTACTTTTCAGGATTTTTCAACCACAGCATCCATTCCTGTTCCATGTAGAAATTCTTTGTCAGTTTTGTGTATGTTTATCTGTCCGTCTGTCTCTTTCATGCATACACCAATACACTACACATTCCACTCTCAGCTGCTTTCCATGATTTTTAGGTTTCAAGGAAATTAAAGTTGTTCCTTGTCACACAAAGTTTGAAGAGTACTGTGTTAAGCAGTACTAAATAGCCATATGGATTAAAAATTGGAAATAAGGGCCAGGCACATTGGCACACACCTGTGATCTCAGCGACTCCGGAGGCTAAGGCAGGAAGATCCCAAGTTCAAAGTCAGCCTCAGCAATTTATTGAGGCCATGTCTCAAAATAAAATTAAAAAGGCTAGGGAGGTGGCCAAGTGGTTAAGTAACCCTGTGTTCAATGCCTGGTACCAAAAAAAAAAAAAAAAATGGAAATGAGGGTAAGTACAAAAAAGAAAATTAAAATTACCTGTCAACCTACAACGCTTTCTTTCTTCCTTCCTTCCCTTCCCTTCCCTTTCCCTTTCCTTTCCTTTCTTTCTTTCTTTCTTTCCTTCCTTCCTTCCTTCCTCCCTCTTTTGTGGTACTCAGAATCAAACCCAGGGTCTTGCACATGCTAGGCAAGTAATCTATCACCCATCTATATCCACATCTGTCCATAATCCATTTTCTATATATGTATCTATATCTATAGATGTATATCTATAGATATAGATACATATATATATCTTTATTTTGTTTATTTATTTATTTTTATGTGGTGCTGAGGATGGAACCCAGTGACTCACTCATGCCAGGCAAGTGCTCTACCACTGAGCTACGGCCCCAGCCCCCGCAATCCATTCTTTTTTTTTTAAACATTTTTTAGTTGTAGGTGGACACAATATCTTTATTTTATTTATTTTTATGTGGTACTGAGGATCGAACCCAATGCCTCACACATGCGAGGCAAGCACTCTACCACTGAGCCACAATCCCAGCCCCCCCACAATCCATTCTTAATAAGCATATTTTAATTTATTATTTTTTAAAAGCTCCCTGTTCTCTGCTTATACATAAAACCTACTAATATCTACTTATGTAAAAAATGATATTTGGTTTTGAGGGTTTTTACTTGTCTAGTCTTGTACTTATTTTGGTGATAATTTGGACATCTCAGTGTCCAAACACATTGCTGAGGTTCAGACTCATAAAAAGGGGGCAACAAACAAATCCTATATGTCTTTCTAAATGAAGCCTTTTAATTTTTTTTAGTTCTATAAACTTGAATTCAATTTTGTGTTCCGATCAATTATGTGACTTTCAAGAAACCTTATTTCAGGAAAAATTAAGAAACAGACCTGGTCAGCATAAAGATTCTTAACATGGTACAGACAGGTCTCTCTGTCTCTTTCATACAGATTGTAAAGAGTTAGGCACGAAGGGCTACTGTTGCTATAGGCTTGAAGAGAGATTTACCAACCAGAAACTATATATATATAGTGTTTCCTTCTCAGCTCTGGGATCAGGGAGCTAATCTTTAATCCTACATTGTAATCAACCATAGAATAACACATGTAACAGCTGTGTCCCACTACTCTTGGTATCTAGGAGGAAATTTCACTAGATTTTTAAAAATTTTCATGTTGTCCTTATCTTCCTTTTAAGTATTTTCATAGTGAAGCCCAAGTAAGGTAGTATGTGTTATTGAAATCTTTTACTGACAAATAGTTTCCAGTCTTGAAGCAGGTATTGTCATAGCCATGTCTGAATAAACAAAAGAAAACTTTTGCCTTAAAGTGGGTGTTTTAGTCAGCTTTTTGGTGCTGTGACTAAAGGACCTGACCAGCACAATTATAGAGGAGGAAGAGTTTATTTGAGGCTCATGGTTTCAGAAGTCTTAGTCTATAGAAGGCTGTCTCTTTTAGAAGATAGACTACATTGCCTATAATGGAAAAAATTACAAAGTAATTATTAAACTATAATGAAATATTTTTTTAAAAAAATAGTAAAATTAGCTGGGAATGGTGGCACATTTCTGTAATTCCAGCTACTCAGGAAGCTGAGGCAGGAGGATCACAAGTTCAAGGCCAGCCTCAGCAATTTAGTGAGACCTGTCTTGAAACAGAAAAAAAAATTTTTAGAAAGGGCTCAGGATATAGCTCAATGGTAGAGTACTTGCCTAGTACTCATAAGGCCTAGATTCAATTCCCAGTACTGCAAAATATAAAAAATAAAATTAGAAGAAAAAGGCTTATGAAAATATTCTCTTTATTTTTATCAAAAAATATTTAGAGAACTTCTTCAAATTTATGAGAATGATCCTGTTGGATCCTGATAGATAAATGGACAATTCATAAAAAGCAGATATGTGTATTTAAACAAATGTGAGAAAAATGTTCTGTATTTGACAATTAAACTAGTTCAAACTTATAAAACGCTATTTTATACCTAATTAGATTAGAACAAAAAATAATTGACGCCGGGGGCAGTGGCACACACCTATAATCCCAACACTTCGGGAGGCTGAGACAGGAGAATCACGAGTTCAAAGCCAGCCTCAGCAACGGTGAAGCACTAAGCAACTCAGTGAGACCCTGTCTCTACATAAAACACAAAATAGGGCTGGGGATGTGGCTCAGTGGTGGAGTACCCCGAGTTCAATCCCTGGTACCAAAAAAAAAAAAAAAAAAAGATAATACTTCTGTTAGAATTGTGGTGAAACCAACTGGTTCAGATGTTACTACTATCAGCAAAGCTAGAAAAATCCTTTTGAATAGCAGTTGGGAATGTAAGTATTCCAAAAGTGAGGAAGAAGATGTTTGTACTTTTTAACCTAGGGATTGAATCTAAGGAAACAATATAGAGAAAGGAAAAGTATCGAGTTTAAATTAGCAAAACAGAAAGATGGGGACATGCATGAAAAATAAGAGGATACGTCAACTATTCAAACTTAAAATGAAACAGTAAGTAGATGAAGAATATATAATACATGGAATAGTATGTATCACATGCAACTTTTACATAGCTATAAACATAAAAACTAGAAAAGAAGATAACAAGTAAATGTAGGATGGGATTTCAGATAGCATGTTTTTCTGATTTTATAATTTTTTTCTAATGTTTCTAATATTTCATAGTAAATAAATATTGAGTAAATTAGACCAATGCATCTTTAAGAAAACACCCTACATTGTTCTAATTTTAGTGTCTGTATTAATAATTGGGGTAATTGCACATTTATAAAGTGGTTGAAAGACATATTGCCCAGTTATGTTCTCACTCCAGAATCCAGTAATTGTACCTTTTTTAGCCTCCAGAATGGTCAAAAAGACAGTGTGAGTTCTTCACTGGAGTCCAATAAGGAACAGTCTCTTTCAATATGCCATCAGCATCTGTGTGCTGTGTGTGTTACATGAGTTAGCCTGCGGGGATGAAAGTGAGATTTCATGAACCATGTAATAGTTGGCACAGAAGCCCTAAAGATATTTGATAGCTTGCTGTTTTTTCCCAAATCTCACTTGGTATCATTTGTTCCTTTAATGATTTCATATCTGTGAGCAATTTGAATTTTAGAGTTTTTAAAAATTTTTAGTTGTAGATGAACACAATACCTTTATTTAACTTATTTATTTATTTTTATGTGGTGCAGAGGATTGAACACAGTACCTCACACATGCTAGACAAGTGCTCTACCACTGAGCTACAACCCCAAGCCCCGAGATTTGCTTTTATATAGCATCTATTCATTTTCAATAGGGCAGAAACCTTTAATACTGCTTTTATCTTGAGAATGAGGTGAATGCCCATGCTGTATACCACCTCCACTGTAATTTTTCCACTCTACATTCCTATATTATGAAGGTCAAGTTTTAAACATTGTAATGAGAAACCACATTTTATGAAGAACCTAGAGAATTTTTTTTTAAGGTCAAGAAAATTAGAGAAGAGGGAGCCGGGCACGGTGGCACAAGCCTGTAATCCCAGCACTTAGGGAGGCTGAGACAGGAGAATCGCGAGTTCAAAGCCAGCCTCAGCAATGGTGAGGCACTAAGCAACTCAATGAGACCCTGTCTCTACATAAAACACAAAATAGGGCTGGGGATGTGGCTCAGTGGTCGAGTGCCCCTGAGTTCAATCTCCAGTACCAAAAAAAAAAGAAAAGAAAATTAGAGAAGAGGGAAGTGCAGTTTGCTTCTAGATACTTATGAACTCTTTCTGCTCTTGCTTCATTGACATAGACAGTAAGATGATTTGCTTTCAAGGTCAGGTTATCTTTAAATCTAACTCAATACTACTTTGCTTTGTGTTCTGCAAACAGTGGCCTTTTAGTGATCGATCAAGAATCTCTCATAATCTTTAATATTGCCATCAGCCTTTCTGTTTCTCCCTGGGGATCCTAGACCTTTGATGTTGATTTTTGTCCTGTGATAATTCCCTGATAAGGAGAACAAGGAGGAGGACCAATGGGTTATATTCTAAGTTTCATGAGATTAAAATTATATATTGATTGAATTTTAGGTGCTTTATTTAAAATAGAATTTTATTCATAATGGTCTAAGAGTATGATAAAAAAATTGATACAGGAAAGCATAAGCAAATATAATATGAATCACCAATAATGCCACTACTTAGAAACCACCCCTATTAAATTTTGGTGCAAAAATATTAAACTCTAAGAAAAAAAGAAACTTAAATACTGCAGCTATATGAGTGTATCTCATATAGCTAGATCCTCTTTCTATCAATGCAAAACAGTTTTCTAAAACTAGTGATAGTGGAGTTATTGACGATATTAATTTATGTTATATTCTTTTCACAAAGTGTTTTTTTTTCCAAGAGTGTGTGAGCATATAGTTCTAGTCTAGACCATTATTTCTTAATATCAACTGGGATCCCAAACAGAAGGAGGAGAGTCAAAAGTAAATCTGTGGAATAATGAATGGCCCTCTCAGTTACTTCATGAAAGGCAGTGTGGTATAGTGGAGAAAACATTGCATCTGAAATTGGTGCAACTTTTCTATCTCTCTCTGCAACCCCAATTCTGGGGTTCTTGGCCCTGTTCTGCCACTTACCAGCCATATGTCTTTGGGTAATGCAACCATCCCATGCCTTAGTTTCTCATCCTTAAATACTATAATAATACCAGACTTGTAGAGTTGTTGTAAGGGTTAAACATACAATATATAAAGCACTATACTAGTGTCCAGTACATAGTGCCACATAAGTACTTAATAAAGGGTAAATAGTAAATAAGTGTTATGCATAATTAGATTCTTAGAAGAATGTCATTGAAAATATATTCAGCAAGATTTGTTAAGCAGCTACACTAGAAATTCAAAGAGGAATAAAATCACATCTATAATGGGTGATAAGTAGGGACTGTGGTGCAGAGAGAGAGAGAAAAGTTGACGAAGTATATAAGTTTAAGGTAAGAAGGTAGGGTTGGAAAAGTGTCAGAACATACTTTGCTTGCAAGATATTATATTGGAGATCTCTTTTTTTAAAATATTTGTTTTAGTTATAGATGGACACAATATCTTTATGTGGTGCTAAGGATCGAACCCAGTGCCTCATGCATGCAAGGCAAGCACTTTACCACTGAGCTACAATCCCAGCCCCTATATTGGAGATCTCTAATCTGCTCAATTATCAGTAGTTAAAAATTGTATGTATATATTATATGTATGTATGTATATATATGTATATTTATATTTATATTTAAAATACCAAGATCCATAGAAAGGTTTTCTTTCAGTGGGAGTCAGAGGATAGGAGTTCCAGTGGTGGTGATGTTGGTACCTTCAGAATGGCCTCATAGAATGGTCCCTGAGCAAATTTCAAGATCTCTTCAAATTTGTTTCTCACTTGTGTGCCTAGATACTTGGGAAGTGCCATTTGAGGAGATCTCAGAGCTGCAGTGGCTGGGTAGTGGAGCCCAAGGAGCTGTGTTCTTGGGCAAATTCCGAGCAGAGGAAGTGGCCATCAAGAAAGTGAGAGAACAGAATGAGACGGATATCAAGCACTTGAGGAAGTTGAAGCACCCTAACATCATCGCTTTCAAGTAGGTCAAGGCTTTATCTTTTTGTGTTTTTTAAGAAATAGAAATATTTTATTTCTCCCAATATATACACTTAGGTTCTTACTTTGAAAGACATTTCAAAATCACTGGATAGACTTAGCACTCTGCTAGATTGATTAGAAGGACATTAAAGAACTATTAAATCTGAGTCATGTCTTGAAACATCTTTTAATATAAAAGTTCATTTTGCACAAGCATACACTGCATGGGAGAGACGCACATGGGGCAGGGAGGAAGGAAGTGGGTTTCTACCAAGCAGTCAGGTCTTCTGCTACAACCTCATTTATCAGTGGGATGACAGAAGTCACTTCAAAATAACCTGAATATCCTACAACTCAGTTAAATAAATAAAAAAAAAAAGCTAATGTCTGAAGCATCCCTTCTTAATACTGACTTATAATAACAGGTACCTTCAGAGCATAACCTCAGGTTTTGCTAGATCCTTTTTCTATCAATGCAAAACAGTTTTCTAAATCTAGTGATAGTGGAGTTATTGATGATATTAATTTATGTTATATTCCTTTCACAAAGTGTTTTTTTTCCCAAGAGTGTGTGAGCATATAGTTCTAGTCTAGACCATTATTTCTTAATATCAACTGGGATCCCAAACAGAAGGAGGAGAGTCAAACGTAAATTTGTGGAAGTCACCAACTTGGAAGTGCTAAGCTCTAAATATATTTTAACCTCTTCTACCTGTACCTTTTCCTTGAGTTCCCCCTCTCGCTAGCCTTTACATGTTGCCGTAGGATCGAACAAATGAATGCTGAGTGCCTTTAGGTGGGATGAAAGTTTAGAAACTAGAGATTCTGGCATATTTGATGTATATTTTTCCTTCCTGGAAAATAGTATAACCAACAAGGGTATAGCTAAAAGTGAAATACATATCCATCCCTTCCCTAAACTAGAAGCAACTTTCCCAGCAACCTTAAGAGAGATCTTTTCACTGTAAAACTCATGTTACAAAGGTAAAAATGTCATGTGATGAGTCTTAACTGAAATTACACCCTCAAAGTAAGGAATAGAAGTCTTGGGTATAGGTTTTGTAGAATGGGTTTTAATGAGTACGTAGGTTAAGTTTTGATTCCTTAAATGCCTCCGTAGAGAAGGAAAGATGTGAAAAGGAGAAAGCATTCCACTGCAATATTCAGACTGAAGGAAGTGTTTGGATTCATTTCCTCATGCAAAAAACATTCATGTATAGTACATGAGAGCAAGCTTCAATTTCTGTCATAATTCCATCATTTGTTACCCTAGTAGGGCTAGGAGGATGCATAAAATGCTATAGAGGACAATTATAACTTTTCCAAATATGATATATTTCAAAAGATAACAAGAGAATTGTTTTAAGCATCTAAAAGAGACCTCCCTTCTTTTCTTCATTTCATTTCACTGAAATAATCAGACTCCCTCCACACCATGTCCTCCTAAATGGAAGAAAGGGCCCAGAACTTTTAAACTCAGATAACTAGAACAGTGAGTTGAAACAAAGAATATTTGATAGATTAGCTTGGCTTTTTGGTCTCCTGAAATGACCTAGGCTGTGTGTCACAGGTAAGAGAGCTTTCCAAGGAGGATGCCCTGAGTAATGGAAGGTAGAAATGTATGCCTAAGAAGATGAAGCAGCAAGAAGCTTTATTTTTCCTCCCATCCTTTTGTTTCTCTCTTCTTCCTCCCAGTCTTTTTCCCACCTCACCCTTCTGACCTTCCTACCTATATATGCAGTTTTCAGCATTGCTGGACAAGTTCTGCTGCACCAGTGCCCAACTCTTTAAGCTGAAGATCCTCAATCGCCTTTACCTCTACATGGCAAACAATAGTGAGACTGTGTCCCTGGCCCATTACACCATGCACTTGGGGCATTGTGCAGTGTTATATTTGCAGCCATCTGTGCCATGTGTTGCTTGGCCTGTGAATCACATTCAGGACCGTCTGGAAGATATGAGGACATGATTAGATTTTAATACATCTCTCTGGATTCTTTTTTTTTTTTTAATTTTTTTTTAGTTGTAGATGGACACAATACCTTTATTTTTATGTATTTTTATGTGGTGCTAAGGATTGAACCCAGTGCACACATGAGAGGCAAGTACTCTACCACTGAGCCACATCCCCAGCCCTCCCTGGATTCTTATTTCTGTGCTTATAGCTTCTTTTAAAGTTAGTAAGAACCATGGATAGAAAGAGAAGTGCAAGATAAGAATGCTATATATTTTTCCTTCCATTTTTTCTAGTAATCTTTTAAGAAAATCCAACCTGACTATTCCTAATAAATTAAATGCCAACGGAAGAAAAGGTAGCAATTAGAAGTGATTATGAAGCTGTTATTTATAGCAACTAAGAAACCTTGTCATAGTACAAGGCTGATGGAATGACGGCTTCTCATTCGTCAGTCAAGAAAGATGAAAAGTTTAAAACATCACTGTTAAACCCTTTCTGTGTTTCTGTGACAATAAAGCATATTTGAATAGGATGCTGAGTACCTTCAAACAAATATTTATCTTGATATTCTTAACTATATTACATAATCCCCACCCTATTCATTATTTCTCTACAATGATAATTAAATTATCTATTTATAGTTGCTGTATGCTTGTGCTTGTCTGAGCTTTTTTTTTTTTTGAGCTT
>PVHX01015641.1:12106-34348 GCA_004024805.1 Geosciurus inauris
AAAATAAAAATCAAGATGAGAATTCAGAGTAGCCTAGAAAATAATAAGCGAGTAATAGAAGTAGCTTTGTGGCATTTGATAGGCACATCAAGGCAGGGAAAATGAAGACTAATTAAACTTTTTTATAACAAGATCTTCACATTATCAGCACCTCAAACCATGGCCTCTAAATTCTTTCTTCACAGCAGCCTAAGAGATAGGACATGAATTGGTAGTTGGCTCAAGACTTTAACTGGATGTCATATGGATAGTACCCTGTTAACTTCTCTAGAAAGTTTCAAAGAGAGGTATACACACTATTAAGAGGTGGAACACAAAGAATTGTAGATGATAATTTTTCTTGTTTTGTCTTGAGAAAAAAACTGTGAGGTAGACTTAATATGATTATTCCCACTTTTATGAGCTAATAAAATTAAAATAGGAATTCTCAATATGCTTGCCTATAACTGAAGTTTAAAAGCTAAAATGGAGGCAGTACCATACAGTAAGAGGAAAGAGCCAGGCTGTGAAGTTAGACTGAGTTTGAAACTGACCTCTGTCACTTATTAGTTATATGAACTAGTTGTGATTAAGACAAGTCACTTTCACTTTGAGCCTTACCTGTAAAAGTGGAAGATATAATATCTATCTTCCAGTGGTTTGTAAGATAGATCTTAAATAAGACAAATTGTGTTGGGATAATAAATAAGACAAATAAACATATCAGCAAATCTGAAAAATATAAGATATTCCTTCCTGATAGCACCCTTCTTCCTACTTTATGTCTCTGCACATGTTACTGTGAAGGCTTTCTTCAGCTATGAATGTTGAGGTGAAGTCTAGAAACATTTATCAAGAACTTACTGTGAACTTCCTAGCCTTGTGGGAGAGAGAAAAGAATTTGAAGACCTTTCCCTTCAAGGAGTCTTTAATCTTTATGAGCAGAGAAAAATTGTATATAAAAATTCATGGTGTAGTATATTATAGGAACTTAGAGAAGGGAGAGATATTTTGGATTGGAATAATCGGGAAAGGTTTTATGGAAGATGGAAATATAGTGTGCATAGATGTGTAACATGTTGTATAATGTTACTTTTATTCTAAACAAAAATGCTTTTCAGACTACATGTAACAAAAAATTAATTTGTTAGTTATTTTAAATTCAAGTAACTCAAAATCCATTAAGTAATAATAAAAATAATTTCTCTGAATTCTCAGTCCCCTATATATAATACCTTCTATTTTAGTTTAAAAGGAAAATATTTTTATTCTTAAGAATGAAAGATATATTGCTATTCTTAACAATCTAAAGCAACACAGTATCCAGCCTATAAGCCTCAGAAAAGGGTGCTCTTTGTCCCAGAGTGGAATGGTCCCACATAAAACTACCAGACACAGTGCAGCCTATAGAAGTCTAGGGTGACAAGAACAAAACAAAAACTGTCTATATGCATAATAGACAAACCTGTAGACTAGAGAGATTTTAATGCTAAAGAATTAGGAACTAGGGGCTGGGATTGTGGCTCAGCGGTAGAGCACTTGCCTCACATGCGTGAGGCCCTGGGTTCGATCCTCAGCACCACATACAGAGCAATAAAATAAAGACATTGTGTCCATCTACAACTAAGAAAAAATTTAAAAAAAAAAAAGAATTAGGAACTATTACTATATGCATTAATTGGATCAAGAATTTGTCTTTATTAAATATTCTAAAATATAAATATATATGTATATGTATTTGTATGTATATGTGTATTTATATACATGTTTATGTATTTCTTGGAAGGGGTGTTTGTACTCAGGCCCCATGTTATTGTATCATCATGGAATACTGTGCTCATGGACAACTTTATGAAGTCTTGAGAGCTGGCAGGAAGATCACACCTCGATTACTAGTAGACTGGTCCACAGGAATTGCAAGTGGAATGAATTATTTGCACCTCCATAAAATTATTCATCGTGATCTCAAATCACCTAAGTGAGTTTTGGAGCTAATTTTTCACCTATTTTGTTGTTTTGAAATAAGGAATTTTTATCAACTATATTTGAAGTTTTCAGACATCATACTTTGAGTTCATATTAAATTTGGCACAGTGGGTAATTATGTTTGCATATCTTTTGTATTATTTGTTGAGCTACTTACTTATCTATGTGACAGATATGTCCAGGTACCTGACACTATTTTCCCCTTTTTGTTGCTTTTAAATTGTACAACTCTACAACAGAATTCATTATTATTTGAAATATTCAGCTTCTATCATCTCTGATAATTAATGCCAAACTTCCCCATCAGAAGACTTGGTTTGTTGTATTCCTACTGTTTTATATATTGATTGATTGATTGATTGCAGTGCTGGGGACTGAACCCCGGGGGCGTTCTACCACTGAGCTGCATCCGCAGCTCTTTTTATTTTTGACTTTGAGACAAGATCTTGACTAATTTCCCAGGCTGGCCTCAAATTTCTGATACTCCTGGGGTTGGGGCTGTAACTCAGTGGTAGAGCGCTTGCCTAGCGTGCATGGGGCACTGGGTTCAAGCCTCAGCACCACATATAAATAATAAATGAATAAAATAAAAATCCATCAACAACTAAAAAAATATGTAAAAAAATTTCTGCTACTCCTGCTTCAATACACTGAGTAGCTGGGATTACAGTGGCCACTGCACCTGGCCAAAAAAAAAAAAAAATTAACCTAGTTTCAGAAACGTATATAATATGATAGGGTAAAAATGGATGATAAGAAACAGAGGCAAAAAGAACATCAAAAAATTAGTACCAAAACTTGTTCACAAAATGTATGCCATAAACCAGGTGTAATGGCACACATATATAAGCCAAGCTACTCTGGAGGCTGTGGCAAGAGGACTGCAGGTTTGAGGCTAGCCTGAGCAACTTAGCAAGATCTCGTCTCAAAATAAAAAAATGGCTTGGGATGTAGCTCAGTGGTAAAGCACACTTGGGATACTAAAAAAAAAAAAAGATTCTGTACAGTTGTTTGAGGAGGAATATAAATTTGGCATTGACCTTCTGAGAGTCTAAACAAAGAAGAAAATAAATAGTTACAAGTTACAAAGTGGCCATAAAAAAATAGTTATTTAAGAGAAGCAGAGCCATTTCTATTAATCTCTGATTTCCAAATGATTTCTTGATAGCTAATAATCACTTAAGTGTTTATTTAATTCCCCAAATTTCATGAAGGAAAGAAAGGCATTGATAAAATGACTTATGTCTATGTAGCTCCAATTTTTAGACATTATTTTTATTATCTCTCATCACATTTTGGGTTACAGAAGGAGAAAGACTAATTTTTTTTCAAAAACATATTTGCATAGTGCTTTATTAATTTACAACATGTTTTATAGTCATTATCACATCTTTGACCCTAGCAAAAACTATGTATGATGATGTGATAATATCATTATTCTTTTTTTATGTAAGAGAAAATGGGCCTCAGCCCAAAGTCATGGGACTAGGACTTGAACCTAGAACTTTTGAACCAGACTACAGCATCCTACCTCATTATGTAAAGATAAGGGATTCATAATGAATCCTGCCTCTTCTCCATGGAAGGTAAAATCAGTCCTTGATTAAAAAGTTAAAGCAACTCTTATTTATCACCATCATTCTCAACAATGTTTATTACAATAGTTAGTTCACTGAACAAATTCCTTCCTTTATTTGCAAATAAATATTACTATAGTGTTCATTCCTTCTGTTCATATTCTTAACACAGTCTGTTGCCTCTGTCATCCCCTACATACACATAAAATATACAAAATACTTGCCAAAGTCATCCTCAAATGATCTCCTGAAACCAACATGTTCTCCTTGAGAATTAAAGGTCAGAGTAGTAAGTTGGTCATCCGGTGTTAACAATACCATCCCCAAGCCTAGAGGCTGAGGTCTCTTTGGGTTTCAAGCGAACTTCATGAAGACGAAGATCAACTTGACTTCTTGTAAGGAAAGATTTCACTACCAACATTAAATCTACAGTCTGTGTCCCTAACTTTGTCTCATAAGATTTCAGAAAAGTTTCAGTGTTATATGATCCCTAATCTCCTCCCAAATCCATTTCCTCTTCTCATACCAACTGAGGCAGAAGAGGAAGTTCCTATAGTGTTTCTGTTCCTAGGGACTTATCATCTTTTTTGAATTTCATGCTATATGACACTATCAATGCTCCAATTATGTCAGATATCTCATAATATTTTAATCCACATGAATTGCCAGTAAGACTAACACTATAAAATCAAAACTCCTAAATTATGGCAATTTTACTTATCTGGTGCAAAACCAGGGTAGGATGTGGATGGGGGTATTCCAGAGCAACTGTAAGCACAAAGCTGTTGAGTAAGTAGCAAGTCATTTGGCAATGGGGATGGTGAGCAAAAGTGAAGTCCTGGGTTCCAAGGAGAAGGGCAGGAACAGACTCAGAAGTTTTCTGTTTTCTAGTCTCTTTGAATCTCATGCTATTTGAGTATTAAATAGCCTCTTATCTTTAAAAATAGGTCCCTATATCATTAAGGCTCTGACACCTCAACTCATTAACATTCTAAAGTTGTGAACAAGTTCTTTGGAGTGAACTCAGTCTAGTGGGTGAGGCTGCCAATGTTTTGTATTTGTATTCACCTTTAAGGCAAGCAAAAGCATCTGCTCCAGGATGCATTTCAGAAAAGTCCTGTGAAAAGTAAAACGTGACTTGAGTGGCGTGACTTGAGTGGAAGATTCTTAAGCTTATATTTATTCCTGCTTTTCCTTTTCAGCAGTAGTGAAGTGCCAGCATTCATGAGTCTTTTAACGTAACTAATTTCTAGTGTCATGGTCCCAAGCATGACATAATTGGCCATTATTTAAATAATGTTTTAAAAGAAGTGTTTTCCTTAGTGGGCTGGCTGAGACTGGCAAGGGGCGAACCAAAAATATTGAGCACTGGTGTGATATGTATCTAAGCTCATTTAATTCAAGTGAAAATTCTATGGGACCATTATTACAGGCCCATAATCTCTTATCCATGACTCGTGGAGCCAGATTATTTCAGAAAGGTAATGTAGTGCATAACTTTGGACATCAAAGGAAGTCTAGAGGAACTCCCTATAACCAGCCACATTAACATACTCGCGGCAAAATCTATGAATTCTATTTATCAATGGGATAAAATGAGTTTGCCTTATGTATATGAAAACTATTTGTAAACCATTTTGAGACCTTTTACATTTCTGAATTGTGGATAAGATATTGTTGTAAAAGCCAGATGACCAAAAGGAGGCGAATTAAAACCGCTGGGCAAGGCATTATTGGAAATACACGCTCTCAGGCTGAACTCTCCGGTCCATCAGAGTGTGTCCGGGAGAATGGCGCACATGTTCTGGGGTACAGAAAATTTTAAAAGGCCTGGTCAGGAAGGGGAGGGCTTAGGGCAGGAAGAGAAGGCCAGAGTCCTTCCTGGATAAGTCAGGAAAACCTGCTGACTGACAGGAGGCGCCTCTACTGGTGAAGTCAGCGTCTGGCTGGCCAGCCCCCCCCAAATTGGACACCCTGGACCCTGAACCGACCTAACAATTGTGACCTAAATTGTCTCCATTTTATAGGTTAGAAAATTGGTTATAAAAAGAGCTAAGTAACAGCTGGTCACAGTGATGCACACCTGTAATCCTAGCACTTTGGGAGGCTAAGACAGGAGAATCGAGAGTTCAAAGCCAGCCTCAGCAACAGCGAGGTGCTAAGCAACTCAGTGAGACCCTGTCTCTACATAAAACACAAAATAGGGCTGGGGATGTGGCTCAGTGGTCGAGTGCCCCTGAGTTCAATCCCTGGTACCAAAAAAAAGAGCTACGTAACTTGGCAAAGTTACAGTTAGCAAGTGGTGGAGACAGGATAAAACTAGGCATGGTGAGGATAGTAGAATGAATCAGACATTAATACCCTACATACATATATGACTAGAAGAATGAGAAGTCATACTCCATTTATGTATGATGTGTCAGAATGTATTCTACTGTCATGTATAACTAATTAGAACAAATAAAAATTGTATTTGAACTATTTTTTTAAAAAACGAGGCCTTATAAGCCTACTCTGCTAAACTGTTGCTGTTTCTAGTGTGTAGCTAATGCCTCGGTCACATTGGAAATTGCAAGTTGAGTTCTGCAGGAGGCAGCAAACAAAATCCTTAATTGCCATTTAGAGTCATGGTTTTCATTACTACTAATGATCTGGATGTTTCCTTTCTTTTTAAAGTGTTTTAGTGACTCATACAGATGCAGTAAAAATTTCAGATTTTGGTACATCTAAGGAACTCAGCGATAAAAGTACCAAGATGTCTTTTGCTGGCACAGTTGCATGGATGGCACCAGAAGTGATACGGAATGAACCTGTCTCTGAAAAAGTTGATATATGGTGAGTGATGCCATCTGTGCCAAAAAGAAAGCCTTTTCCCACTTTCACCCTATTAACCCTTTCTTCCCTCAACATTTTTACTACCCAGAATATTCATTAGTGTTGTTCACTTCTGGTTGATTTTTGTCTTATATTACCTGAGGTGCTACCCAGTATGATGCTATATGGTGGGAAGGATCAGAAGAGGAATTAGGGTGAATATGCAGTTAGTAAATCATCAGTTTTGGGGACCTTCAGAGAATATGCTGACCTTTCTGGAAATCTAAAAGTTTTCTTCAATTTACCATTTAGTATAGTCTTCCTGAAATGTATTACATACTTCTCACCTTTTTGAGTAAAATACATTAAACAACACTTATGTGTTCTAAGCCAGGCATGGTGGCATAATAAGAACTTGTCTCCAAAAAAAAAAAAAAAAAAAGGATTGGGATTGTAGAGCAACTCTGGGTTTAATTCCCAGTACCAGAAAGGAAAAAAAAAAAAAAAAAAAGCTATTCTTGATGATTCACATCATCATTATACATATTTTTAATATACTTGTTGTGATACAGTTTTGTGCTCTAGACCTATTTGAAGTGTACAAGGCTATTTGCCTTTTTTTTTAGTAACTCCTGTGGACTATGCTTTTATTTTTAATCTTTATCAACATTTCTTCTGAGGTCATAAGCCTTACTTTTAGCAATATTTTCCCTGTAATTGCTTTTTTTCCCACCCTTAAAATTAGCTACTGGAAACTTTTAGGCTTTAAGAAATAATAGCATGTTAAAATTGCATATAGCATCAGTATAAGTGGGATAAAACAGAATATTCATAATTTTGATAGTTCACAAAGTGTCCTCCTTAAGGATTATACCAATTCATGTTCCAACCGGAAATGTGTGAGTGTTTTCTCAACAAAATATGCTACACTCTTGTATTTTTAACTATTATGTAGGTCAAAAATGGCATCTTGGAAGCAGTTTTCATTTGCATCCCTGCTATTATAAGTAAGGTTATACATTTTTGTATATTTAAGAGTCATTTGTCATTTCTTATTTGTGAACTATTAATGACCTTTGCTCAGATTTCTGATCTTTATTCTTATCAATTTATGAGCATTTTTATATGTTACGGAGGTTTGCCTTTTGTATAAATGAATTGCAGATACTTTTTACATTTTGTTATTTTGCTTGTAGCATTTTTTCTCATGCCCCCAAATTTTAATGTAGCTTAATTTATCAACCTCTCCTTTTGGCTTCTAGATTTCATGGTTAGAAAAGGCTTCATCACTCAAGATTGTAAAAAAAATTCCCAATTTCTTTTCTTTTCTTTTTTTGCATTAATTATTTGATTCATTATAATTTTGGTGTTTTTTTTGGTGCTAGTGATTGAACCCAGAGGTGCTTAGCAAGTAAGCCACATCCCTAGCCCTTTTTTATATTTTATTTAGAGACAGGGTCTCATTGAGTTGCTTGGGGCCTTGCTAAGTTCCTGAGGTTGAACTTGTGATCCTCCTGCCTCAGCCTCCTGAACCACTGGGATTACAGGTGTACACTACTATATGGTGAAGAATAGATTTAATTTTTTCCCCAGTTGTCTCAACAGCAATTGAGGACAATTCACAATTAACTAATCAATTTTTCCCACTAGTTTGTGATGCCACTTCTATTATATGTTCAGTTCTTGAATGTATTTGGTTAATTTCTATATTTCAATTCCAGTCCATGAGTCTGTTTGTCTGTTCATGCACCAGAGTTAATTATTGAGACTTTAAAATGTCTTAATATCTGGAAGTGTTGGTTACGCTTCATTGATTTTTTTCAAAAGTTTCCTGAATTCTTCTGTTTTTTTCATAATAGTATATTCTAATTTTAAAACTGGATATATATATATTAATTTGACTAAAAATTAATTAACAATTAAAATATAAGTCTTTCTGAAATGTCTTCTGTACGTGTTCCTGGTACTGCTATAGGTCTTTTGGAGTAGTGCTTTGGGAGCTGCTGACAGGAGAGATCCCCTACAAAGATGTAGATTCATCAGCCATTATTTGGGGTGTTGGAAGCAATAGCCTTCACCTTCCAGTTCCTTCTACTTGCCCTGATGGATTCAAAATCCTTATGAAACAGACATGGTAAGAAATATATTTCTTCCAACATTCTGTTTTACTTTCTTCTTCAAAGACATAATACAACTTCTCTAAAACAAGCAGGGAAGTTTCTAATGTATGTTTGGAGTCCACCATCTGGTGGTGGAAAGACTAGAGCCTTGGAGTTTGAGAGCCTTCATTTCAAATGCTGGTCCTAATTTTTTCTATCTGTTTACTTTGGGGCCTGTCATCCAACTATCTGTTTTCTTATAGAGAGAGCACTTGCTCTGGGAGTTGTGTTGTGATTAATTAAAATGTATAAGCAAAGAAACTGTTATGATATCTTGAAATAGTAGGCCTTAGTTAATAATAGCTATTATTACTTTACTAGTCCTAATGACTTATTATCAAATAGCTCACTACTCCTAGATTTCCATTTCATCAACAGAGGTATCTCTTAATTGCATTTTCTGTTTGCCCTTCAGTATATCAAAACTATCTGTGATACAGCCATTTTGGAGTAAAAAAATATATATTTCATAAAATAGAATAAAATCTTTTATCTTCCTGGACATGACTTCTGAAATGCACAAGCTGTCTTTTTTACTTTTAGGCAAAGTAAACCTCGCAACAGACCTTCTTTTCGGCAGACACTCATGCATTTAGATATTGCATCTGCAGATGTACTTGCCACCCCACAGGAAACTTACTTCAAGTCTCAGGTAAGCTCAGAAACTTTCTAATAGATGCTACTGAACGGACAGGGAACTCTTGAGAAAGGGTAACTCTTAGAAGGAAGCCATTCTCATTCTTATAAAAATTAAATAACTCTATTCATTGTTAAACAATAATGATATTTCACACATATGGCATTTGCGGGTTTGTTAAGCACTTGATGTACATTATTATCTCATTTGAAAAGAACCTATATTTGAATGTTGTCCTTATAGTGCGTTCTGATAAAATTGTTGAAAAAAGAAGAAAAGAGGATGTGGAACCTATAATGTACCTCCATTTGAATTGGAATTATAACTGATTTTCATAAAGCACTGCTTTCCTTGAAGCAGAAAAGCTGAAACACAGAGGAAAGAGATCGAATGCCAGAAAGATCGCATGATACAATTAAGCCCAGAGAAAACCTTTTCTCTACTTTTGCGTGTTACCCAGTAGTAGCTCCAAATAAAATATAATTTAATGTATCTGTTTGCCTTCACTGTACTAAAACCTTCCCAAAACTCATGGTTTAAAACAGTAAGCATTTATTCAGATCTCCATTCTGTGGGATGGCAGGCTCCCTTGGGCCTGCTAGGCGGTTCTTCTGCTGCCTTTGAGTGGGCTCACTCACATGTCTGCAGTCAGTTATCATGTCAGCCAGGAGGCTGGCAAGCTCTAGACAGACTTAGACACAAGTCTGGGGATACCCTGACTGTTAGCCTCCAAGCCTTTAGCAGGCTAGCATGGGCTTGTTTTTACAGTTTCTAAGGAATAATAAATCAGAGACTTGTCCTGTTAGTCAAAGTTCTGACACATTCTCTATGATCCATGAACCTAACTTTCCCCATATCTGTGTCTTTAAATAGTCAGACTTGTCCCTATAGTTTTTAGTGTTTCTGAGAAATTATTATGTAAGTAAAGTGTTTGTTTTTAGAGAAAATAAGGTGATTAAGACGTTGACTTCATGACAGTTCATGTATTCTTTGCTATGTACTCAGATAAATTCCCTTAGAACTATTAAAACCAATCTCTTCAAATACATGGAGGTATGAGGCACTGGGTAAGAAATCTTTCAAACGTCTTCTGCTAGTCCGTTTGTGAAATGAAAGAGGATGATAGTGAGTACTCTCTAGGAAATCTTTCAAACCTTAGCATGTGGTTGTAATCACAACTTTGCTTCTTTGCAAGAAAACTACATATCCCAATTATAAAAATATTTTAAAGTACTCTTAACTGACAAGACACTGAGACAGTCAGTTCCATTGTATATATTTGAAAAACTTCAAATTCTAAACAGATTTTACTGATGTTCTCCCCAAAACAAATTTTACTGAAGTTCTCCCACTCTGAAGCTAGTTCAACTTGAGCAACCAAGTACCAACAGTCAGTATCCTTAATGGGCCAACCTGCTTTATTATTGAGATACCCAAAGCATGAAGTATCTACACTGAGCTCAGGAAAGGTTCTTTTGGGAGAAAATAGGAGAGGAGAAAATGTAGTACATTGGGCATCTGCCTTAGTTTGGACCGCTACAACAAATTCCATAGATTGAGTGGCTGATAAACAACAGAAAGTTTTTCCCATAGTTCTTCGGCTGGAAAGTCCAAGATCAAGTCCAAAATACCAGCAGATTTAAGGTTTGGTAAGGGCCCAAGTTCTGGTTCATTGATGATGCCCTCTCACAGTGTCTTCACATAGCAAAGGGTGAACAAACTCCCTTGTCCCTGCTTTCTGAGGATACTTATCCTGTTAAAAATAGGTAAGCCCTCATGACCTAAGCACCTCCCCAAAGGACCCCACCTCCTAATATCTTTACTTTTGGAGTTAAGATTTCAACATATGAATTTGGAGTAGGGGAGATACAAACATTCAGACCATACAAGCACTTTTATTATTTATTAATTAATTCACATTTTTCTCCCAACATAAAATTTCACTTCTCCGTCTGCAACCCCAGATCTTCTATTCTTGCTAGTTTCAAGATTTTTCTTCAGGTATTTATAAGCTGATCTGTCTCTAGGTCTGAAATTGAGACTCTCTCTGACTAATGATAATAAAGTATTTATGAACTGGCTAGTGAGTTACTAGGAAAAGCAATGGACATTGAATCTAAACCCCTATCCTACCACTTTATACTGTGTGACCTTGAATAAGTCACTAAATTTTCTAAACCTCACCTTACTCATCCAAACAATGAAGATTAATTGTATCTTCCCTTAGGGAGTTTCTGTGAGAATCAAATGAAAAGATTAAAATGCAGGTGCATTATAAACTATTAAGAACTGTTCTATTGTAAAATATTATTTACCTCCCACAAAGCTATACAAATTAAGTATCCTTTGAGTTGTTACCTTCTGGGTGCTTTTTCTGATGAACTCCTAAGATGAATAAGATGGTAGCTAAAAAAAAACTCCTAGTAATTGTGTTTTGACTTTGTCCTGCCCCCACAGGGAAGATCTGGTTGTTTCACACACACAGAGCAGTATTATACCTGAGGCCTTGCCTCCTCCTGCCTGCTGACAAGATGTTCTCAGCGTCATTTTCAATCAGTAGCTGTTAGCTGTTGATCTCCAACTTCCACCAAAACTGTCAGTCAGGAGTGCTGTCAAGTATCCAGCTGACCCCTTCCTGAGAAAAAGGGCTTCATCCGTTTCTCAGCAGCAGCATGTGTGTAAAGATGCAGTGCATACAGAACAGATGACAGAGCAACCAACTTCAGCACAATATTAGATTCTGCCAAGGCTGTTACTTCATTCCCAGACAATCACCTATTTCTCCAAAGAGGCAATTATTGCCCCTGGTATTCAACTGCATTTCATATGAGTCTTTAGAAAACAGCCTTGTTCCATATACCTGCTGCTAGGTGGGTCATGTCCTCGGCTTCGAAACTCTCACACTGTCCTCTGCTTTTGCACCATCCTTGCTTCCTCTTGAAAGCCACTGTGTGTTAGGTTTCAATTGCTGTGACCAAAATACCTGACAAAAACAACTTAATTCATGGTTAGCCAACTCCATAGCTCTGCGCCTGAGATGAGGCAGAACAGCATGGAAGAAGGACGTGGCAGAGGAAAGCTGCTCAGCTCATGGCAGCCAGGAAGCAGAGAGAGGATGCCAGAGAGCAGACAGACCCTTCTGGGGCACACCCCCAGTGACCTTTCTCCAACTAGGTCCCACTTCCCAGTAGTCCATTCAGCCATCAGTGGACTAATCCGCCAGTGAGGTCAGAGCCCTTGTGATCTAATCACTAACCAAAAGCTCTACCTCTGAACGCATGAGACTTTGGGGAACCTTCCAGATCCAAACCTTACCACACTGTAACCATCCAGAGATTCAGGTGTTGAGAGTTAAAGAGACACTGCACTTGTCATAGGGCTAGCCTCTGCTGGCTTACAAGTATGCTTCTCAGGAGTGAGTAGGTGCCAAGGCTAGGTACTCATACTGGAAAGGCAGTAAAGAGGAACCAAGTGCCAGTTAAGGACTGGATCGGACACTCTCTAAGGCTTTTCTGATTCAGAGTCTGTGATTTCCCACTCCTAAGCCCTGGGCATCTTGCTTCTCTATTCCTCGAACTAGGCTGGAACTGGCTCAACTTTTTTTTTCCTTTATAAAAATTATGATAAAATAAATGTAGTATAAAGTTTACCATTTTAGCCAGGTTAAAATGGCTTCAGTGGCTTTTGTCATTACATTCACAATGTTGTAAGCGGTCACTACTATTTCCAAAAGTTTTCATCAACCCATTAAGCAATAACCCCCTTTCCCTCCTCTGACGTCGGATAATCTCTATTCTTTCAGTCTCTATGAATTTGCCTAGATATTTCACTTAAGTGGAATCACAAAATATTTGTCCTTAGTGTAGGGCTTGTTTCACTTAGCATGTTTTCAAGGTTCATATATATTGTCAGAACTTCATTACTTTTTATAGTTGAATAATATTCCATTGTGTAATACCACATTCTATCCATTCATCTGTTGATTCAACTTCACTTTGACATCTCTATTGTGGGAGATAAATAGAATCAACTTTTTGCTAAAAGGGCTTCAATCTACTGAATAACTGGATGACTGGAAAACACAGAAAAACTCTAAATGTCACAGACTTCCCTAGGCCTTCTCTAGGACATAAAGGGGATATCAGTAATGGTAGCAATCCAAGTTTCACTTGATTGTTCCCTTACTTGCTTATACAGGACTTGTTAAGCACTCCCCTCTTTCCACACCTACACACTACACATGCGTTTTCAGAGAGACACCAGGGAGGAGAAGAGATCTCAAATAGTCTCATATTGTCGTCTGCTGTCCTTTCTACTGACTCTGACTAAACACAGCCATTTCCTCCTGGTATAGCTGGGCATTTCCATACTGGTGATCCCTCACTGTTTTCTGCTATAAGATTGTATCCCCAGTTGCCATCCATTGGATATTGCCATATCCTTAAGGAACTGCTATCCTCTGCTGCAGCAGAACTCTGGAGTGCCCAGAATTCCAAAGCTGCTCTGTTCATGCAGTGAGCTCTTCCTTTCCCTATTGAATTACGCTCTGTGAAAGGTAGCTAGGGCCGGATGTTTTACAGGTATGTTAGTGAAACAATGGGAAATGTCCCATCCATTCCTGTGGCCATGACTTTGTTACAGGCCAAGCTCATGCACACCCTTCCCTCTCTCAGCAGCTCCTCAATCTCTGTGCAAATTGGCTTCTGGCCTGCCGCCCTCCATTCCTTCAGATGTGCCAAATAGGTCTAAATGGCACATTAAGTCAAATCAGAACTCCCATTAACATAAAGATTCTAAGCATATGTGATAAAATTCCAAATTATCTTATACCAGGAATATGATACCTTTGAGGAAAACACATTATTGGTCAGTTTCTGGTGTTTTCCCGTACATCTTGCTCCCTCTTTACAGGAAGTAAGTTCCTTGTAGAAATCTAGTTTCTTGCAGGTTTCAAGAAGATTCTCTTTAAGTTTCCTATAATGATAAGCAAGATTTCAGGAGGTTTATTTCCTCTAGAATTAAAACCTGACCTGTAATACCTGATTCCTTACCACTAGAGGGAGATATTCCTTTTCTTGGTATCTTCATTGCCCTAGAATCCATTGACATGTTTTTGCACAAAAGAGGATGTTTTCAGGCCTAAATTTGACCCTCTCCTTATCCTTCTTTGTTTTAAAAGCTCTTGTACATCATTCTTTGACCTCTTAAAGTGGAAATGCAGTTCCTACTCCATGGCTTTGATCTGATGATTCAGAGAGAAGCATTACCTGGGGCTTAACTGAACCTTCATACACTGTTTAAATGCTGCCAAAGACTCTTGCCCAACAATGGGATAGTGTATTCTTGATCCTGGCTTTCTGATGACATTGAGCAGGTTTGGTGCCTATTCAAAGAAAGTCAACAAGCTGGCAGAAACCCCTCTCCAATAGTTAACATATAGAGAGAATCTAGTATATTATAAATAAGCAAGCAGGATGATCATTTTCTAAATGATGTTATTTCCTATATAAAATTGATTAAAACAGATAATTTGGGGAAATTATATAATATATCCTTGTTTTCTCCTTCAATTCCCAATTTCTTATAATTTCCCATATGTTTATTCCTATCTTCTGCTGTGTATGCCCTGGGATCTTCTACTGCAAATATTTTTTCAAGGTATTTTCCTAAACCAAGCATAGAAGGAATTCTGGTCCCAGTTATAAGGATGATCATTTTCTCACAGACACATACATGTACCCAAGTGGTTATCAGAGCTGTTCTTTCTGGCCAGACTCTCAGCCACTATATTGACTTAAGTTGAGTTCTTTCATTCCAGAAGTGATGGCCAGTGTGCCAACTATGTTGTTTCTGGTGGCCGCTGCTGCAGGGAAGCTGGGAAAGAGATACAGTAGATATACAGAATATGGGAGGGGGGGCATGCAGATACAACAGCATGAGATATTTTGCTATCAACCAACTAATATTTCTTGAACACCCGTTCTGTATAAGGCTTGTGCAGGAAGCACATAGAAAAACCAAGGAAAGCATGTAGAAGCATGCAAAATACCTTGTGCCTGTCTTATCCTATGGTTATAACAGGGATTGAAACACCTAGAATATTAACAAAATCAAGTTTTTCTCACTCAGGCTGAATGGAGAGAAGAAGTGAAAAAACACTTTGAGAAGATCAAAAGTGAAGGAACCTGTATACACCGATTAGATGAAGAACTGATTCGGAGGCGCAGAGAAGAGCTCAGGTCAGCTGATCTTTCTTCCTCTATTTATTCCTACCCCTAGGTCTTCAGATATTAGGAATGCTTCTTATGAATCACCATTTCATTTTCTACACACCTTTCACCTCTGCTTGTTATTTTTATTCTCTTTAAAAATTTCCCTATTAGTTAGCTGTCCGGTGGAATCTAAAAGAGTCAAACTTCTAGAAGTTAATGTAGAATTATGGTTACCAGAGTGTGAGGAGAATGACAGGGGAGGACAGATGAGCAAAAGTTCTTTAAGGGATACTAAGTTATAGTTAGATAAGAGAAAAAACATCTAATGTTCTCTTGCACAGTAGAGTGACTATAGATAATGAGAATGTACTGTATATATTTTTTTATTTTAAAAAAGCTAGAAGAAAAGATTTTGAATGATTTTACTATAAAGAAATTATAATTGCCAGGCATGGTGGTGCACACCTGTAATCCCAGGAGGTTGAGGGAAGAAGATTTTAAGTTTAAGACCAGTCTTGGCAATAGAACTAGATCCTTTATCAAAAATCAAACAGAAAGGGCTGGGGATGTACAGTGGTAGAACACTTGCCTAGCATGCATAAGGACTTGGGTACATTCCCAGTATCACCCCCCCACACACACACACACAAAAGAAAGAAATGATAAGTGTTTAAGGAGATATATGTTTACCCTCATTTGAACATTGTACAATGTATACATGTATCAGAACATCACAAGATACCTGTAAAGATGTATAATTTTTTATCAGTTAATTTTTTTTAGAATGTCATAGGCAGTTTTGAAATCTTGAGTCTTTTTTTTATTTATTCTTTTAATTATACATGACAGTAGAATGTATTTTGACATATTATACATATGTGGAGTATAACTTGTCATTCTTCTGGTTGTACATGATACAGAATTACATTAGTCCTGTATTCATATAAGCACATAGGAAAGTAATGTCCCATTTATTCTACCATCTTTCTTATTACCATTCCCCACCCTCCCTTCATTCCCTTTGTCTAATCCAAAATACTTCTAGTCTCCCCTACTCCCCCACCACCATTGTGAGTTAGCATCCATATATCAGAGAAAACATTTGGCCTTTAGTTTTTGGATTGGGTTATTTCACTAATAATCGTCTAATATATAGTATATATAATAGCATAATAGTCTCCCATTCCATCCACTTACTGGCAAATGCCATTTCATTTCTCTTTATGACTGAGTAGTATTCCACTGTGTACATACCACATTTTCCTTATCCATTCATCTGTTGAAGGGCACCTAGGTTGGTTCTATAACTATTGTGAATTGAGCTGCTATAAATATTGATGTGGCTTTATCACTATAGTATGCTGATTTTAAGTCCTTTGGCTATAAACCTAGGAGTGGGATAACTGGGTCAAATGGTTGTTCTATTGCAAGTTTTCTGAGAAATCTCCATACTGCTTTCCAGAGTGGTTGCACCAATTTGTAGTCCCACCAGCAATGTATGAGTGTACCTTTTCTCCCTATCTTTGCCAACATTTACTGTTACTTGTATTCTTGATAATTGCCATTCTGATAGGAGTGAGATAAAAATCTCAATGTAGTTCTTTTTTTTTTTTTTTAACTTTTTTTAGTTGTAGATGGATACAATGTCTTTCTTTTATTGCTCTATTTGTGGTGCTGAGGATCGAACCCAGGGCCTCACGCATGCGAGGCAAGCGCTCTACCGCTGAGCCACAATCCCAGCCCCCTCAGTGTAGTTTTAATTTGCATTTCTCTCTAATTGCTAGTGATGTTGAACATATTTTCATATATTTGTTGACCATTCATATTTCTTCTTCTGTGAAGTGTCTGTTCAGTTACTATGCCCATTTATTGATTGGATTATTTGGTTATTTTTTGGTGTTAAGTTTTTTGAGTTCTTTATATACCCTGGAAATTAATGCTCTATCTGAGGTATAGGTGGCAAACATTTTCTCCCGTTCCGTAGGCTTTCTCTTCATGTTATTGGTTGTTTCTTTCACTGTGAAGAAGCTTTTTAATTTGATTCCATTCCATTTATTGATTCTTGATTTTACTTTTTATGCTTTAGGAGTCTTGTTGAGGAATTTGGTTCCTAGGCCGACATGGAGATTTGGCCTGCTTTTTCTTCTAGTAGGCGCAGGGTCTCTGGTCTCATGCCTAGGTCCATGATCCACTTTGAGTTGAGTTTTGTGCAGGGTGAGAGATAGAAGTCTAATTTCACTTTATTACATATGATTTCCCAGCACCATTTGTTGAAGAAACTATCTTTTCACCAATGTATGTTTATGGTACCTTTGTCTAGTCTGAGATAATTTTATTTATGTGGGTTTGTCTCTATGTCTTCTATTCTGTACCATTGGTCTTCATGTCTGTTTTGGTGCCAATACCATACTGTTTATGTTACAATAGCTCTGTAGTATAATTTAAGGTCTAGTATTATGATGCTTCCAGCTTCACTTTTCTTGATGAGGATGTTTTAGTTATTCTGGGCCTCTTATTTTTCAAATGAATTTCATGACAGCTTTTTCTATTTCTATGAAGAACATCATTGGAACTTTAATAGGAATTGCATTAAATCTGCTTATGGTAGTATAGCCATTTTAACAATATTAATTCTTCCTATCCAAGAACAAGAACAGGGAGATCTTTCCATCTTCTAAGGTCTTCTTCAAGTTTTTTCTATAGTGTTCTGTAATTTTGATTGTAGAGGTCTTTCACGTCTTTTGTTACATTGATTACTAAATATTTTATTTTCTTTGAGGCTACCATGAATGGGATAGTTTTCCTAATTTCTCTTCCAGTTGGTTCATCACTGATGTATAGGAATGCAGTTGATTTATGGGTGTTAAGTTTATATCCTGCTACTTTGCTGAATTCATTTATGAGTTTTAAAAGTTTTCTGATGGAGTTTTTTAGGTCTTCTAAATAAAGAATCATGTCATCAGAAATAGGGATGGTTTGAGTTCTTTTCCTATTTGAATCCCTTCAATTTTCTTCTAATTGCTCTGGCTAGAGTTTCTAGGACTATATTGAATAGAAGTGATGAAAGAGGGCATCCCTGTCTTGTTCCAGTTTTTAGAGGGAATGCTTCCAATTTTTCTCCATAGAATGATGTTGGCCTTGGGTTTAGCATAGATAGCATTTACAATGTTCAGGTATGTTCCTGCTATCCCTAGTTTTTCTAGGGTTTTGAACATGAATGGATGCTGTATTTTGTCAAATGCTTTTTCTGCATCTATTGAGATAATCATGTGATTCTTGTCTTTAAGTGTATTGACGTGATGAATTATGTTCATTGATTTCTATATGTTGAACCAACCTTGCATCCCTGGGATGAACCCCACTTGATTGTGGTGTATTATCTTTTTAATATTTTTTAATGTGACTTGCCAGTATTTTATTAAGAATTTTTGCAATTTGTTCATCAGAGATATTGGTCTGAAATTTCCTTTATGTGTCTTTGTCTGGTTTTAGTATCGGGGTGATACTAGCTTCATAGAATGAGTTTGGAAGTGTTTCCTCCTTTTCTGTTTCATGGAATAATTTGAAGAGGACTGGTATTAGTTCTTTTTTTTTAAAGTATTTTTTTTAGTTGTAGATGGACACAATACCTTTAGTTTATTTATTTATTGTTATGTGGTGCCGAAGATCAAACCCAGTGCCTCACATGTGCCAGGTGAGTACTCTACCACTTAGCCACAATCCCAGCCCTTGTGTTCTTTTTTTAAGGTCTGGTAGAACTCAGATGAGAATCTGTCTGGTCCTGGGCTTTTCTTTGTTGATAGGCTTTTGATTGTGTCTTCAGTTTCATTGCTTGAAATTGATCTGTTTAAATTTGCTATGTCATACTGATTTGATTTAAGTAGTTCATATGTCTCTAGAAAATTGTTGATGTCTTCAATATTTTCTATTTTATTAGAGTATAAATTTTCAACATAGGTTCTGATTATTGTCTGTACTTCAGTAGTGTCCATCATGACATTTCCTTTTTTTCATCACAAATTTTAGTAATTTGAGTTTTCTCTCTGTTCCTCTTGGTTTGCTTGGTTAAGGGTTTATCAATTTTATTGACTTTTTTCAAAGAACCAACTTTTTGTTTTGTCAATTTTTTGGATTGTTTGTTTCAGTTTCATTGATTTCAGCTCTGATTTTTGTTATTTCCTGTCTTCTATTGCTTTTGGTGTTGATTTGTTATTACTGAGAAATGATTTGTGTTCCCTGTCATTTTGATTTTTTCTGGTTTTTAATTTGAATTAGTTTCTCCTCTGATTGACTATTCTTCTAGTATAGTTCCTCCTTTTGCTAGTTTTCACTTTTATTTTTCATTTCTTCATGAAATATTTTACTGAGAATATTTTGTAGTGCAGGCTTTCTAGTTGTGAATTCTATTAACTTTTGTTTATCATGGAAAGTTCTTATTTCATTATCAATTCTGAGGCTTAATTTCACTGGATATAATGTTCTTGGCTGGCATCCATTTTCTTTCAGAGCTTGGTATATATTATTCCAAGACCTCCTACCTTTGAGGGTCTGGACTGATAGATCAGCTGAGATCTGGGTTGATTTTCCTCTAAATGTTACCTGTCATTTTTCTCTGGCAGCATTTAAAATGCTGTCCTTATTCTGTGTTAGGCATTTTCATGATAATGTGCCTTGGTGTGGGTCTGTTGTAATTTTGTATATTGTATATCTGTGGTCCTCCTGGTTTTCTTTTTCTTTTTTAAAATACTTTTCATTGTAGATGGGCACAATACCTTTATTTTATTTATTTATATGTGGTGCTAAGGATCAAACCCAGTGCTTCACATGCGCTAGGCAAGCACTGTACCACTGAGCTACAACCCCAGCTCCCTTCTGGTTTTCTACCCAGCTGGATGAGCCCCTAAGTATAAACCAAGTAGAAAGCATGGATTTCCCATCTCCTGCTCCTTATCTGAGTCATTCTGTCAACAAGGGAGTTTTAAAAATAGTGTCCTTGGGCAAATGCTTTTGAAGTAAACTGTCCATTTTCTTATTTCATTAGAGCTGACCTTTGTTCTCCCCAAAGGTAATTAGCCTCACTGATCCTGTGTTTTATTTTATAGGCATGCTTTGGATATTCGTGAACATTATGAAAGAAAACTTGAGAGGGCTAATAATTTATACATGGAACTGAGTGCCATCATGCTGCAGCTAGAAATGAGGGAGAAGGAGCTCATTAAGTATGTATCCAGACCAAAGAAGGTCCTTATTGATTTGAGTCTGTCAATCAACAGAAATTACTACTCTTGCATGTTGCTGCCACTCAGAACTGGAAGACACTTTATTTATTCACACAGCCTTCCTTGAGGGAAGTACTATGTCCAGGTCCCTCCCTGATCAGGCAAATAGATAAGTGGAGTCAGTGCAGAGCTGGTTATAGGGAACATGCTATGAACTGGCATTTTTTTATACTTCACCCTTCTGTGTGGTTCAGAGGAAGGTGCAAGTCCATTTCAAAAACCTGGTGTGATTATGTGGGAGCTTATTGCCCCTTGGGGAAGTAAAGTGGCTGCTGAAAATATTTCAAGGTATCCCTATGGTGGCAAGAAATCCCTGGGGTCCTGACCAGAGCAGCAGCTACTAAAAATAAGAACTTTGGCCATTATGTTGTGTTAAGGAAGAAAGAGGCAGCAGCTAAGTCTGTGAGCTGAAGAGCAGAATGAAGTCAGGTTAATTTGAACTTAGTATCTTCATTTTACTATGATCATTAGCTTTGTTATTCAAATAGCCTTTACCTGTTAAGTGTGGCCAGAACCTATGGGTAGAATTCGTCTGTGAAAACATTCTGCCTATCCCTTTTGTCTGCTGTGACTGCTATATGGCTTTTTCTTTCATTCTACAGGCGAGAACAAGCAGTAGAAAAGAAGTATCCAGGAACCTATAAACGACACCCTGTCCGTCCAATAATCCACCCCAATGCCATGGAGAAACTCATGAAAAGAAAGGGAGTGCCTCACAAACCTGGGGTGCAGACCAAGCGGTGAGACACCATTCCCACTTGATATTCAGAGAAATGGGAAGATATCCCCCAACACACATTCTCAGAGTATGGTAGATGTGGCTACTTCTGTAACTTATTGATAGTACCCTTGGCTTTCGATAAAACAGAATAGGAAGGTAAAGAGAATGGCTTAGACTCTAGAAATCTAGTTTATACTATCTGAGACATAAACATATATTGTCTTCGTACGGAATAGACAAGAGAAAGACAGTGGGGACTAGGAAGACCTGGGTTCAAATCCCAGCCCTGCTTTGTTAGCTCTGTGACTTGAGCCATGCCATTCAGCCTCTTCCAACCCCAGTGTCCTTATGAGTAAAACTGTATAATTATAGCACATGAGATTTTTTATTTTTATGACCCCTAGAACACAAAATTGAGTTAATCATAATTCATTATTTATGACACAGTAGTTCATGCATGATCTACTTTTATTTATACATTTAGTTAGTTCTTTTTAATAGTGTAATAACTTACTACCAAAAACAAAAGCAGGAACTTTGATAATTACCTATATCTAACCATATTATTTCCCCTCATTTTAATGCTATATAGGATTTTTGTGAGTTTAAATAATGTGGAATCACCTTTCAGATCATGGGTGTTCGAAAAATAGTGTTTTGTTTTTTTATTTTTTATTTTTTAATTTTTTTGCAGGGGGAGGGTACCAGGGATAGAACTCAGGGGCACTTGGCTACTGAGCCACATCCCTATCCCTATTTTGTATTTTATTTAGAGACAAGGTGTCACTGAGTTGTTTAGTGCCTTGCTATTGCTGAGGCTGGCTTTCAATTTGCAATCCTCCTGCCTCAGCTTCGTGAGCAACTGGGATTACAGGCAT
>PVHX01015641.1:34448-46148 GCA_004024805.1 Geosciurus inauris
CCCCCCCCCCGCAAAAGGCATACTTTTTTACTACCAAACTCTGTGGAGTCTTATAACTCCCAAATAACAGAGAATTGGCTCTGTCCTAGATAAGTTAATGTAAAGGAAAGAAGTGTTCCTAAACTTGGGGTGTACACTAAATAGTGAGATTTGAACTAAATGCAGTAAGAATAAAGGTAACGAGAAAACACAAAATAATTATTTTCAGGCTGTCAGAATGATGGCTATCGTACCACAACAGTACTAATGTCAATCTAAACTGTTAATGAGTAACAACATGGATGAAGTCTGGTTTCCTTTTACTTATCGCCCCTGACCATCTTCTGGTCAAATTCTAAGAAACTGCTTTCAGATGCCACCTGGCACAACCCTCAGGGAAATCCCAAGGCCTTTCTTTCTTTTCTTGTGCTAATAAGGGACAAAGTCCACCTATTGATCATCCTTGTTTCTGCTTACAGTTTTACAACCAAGGAGTGTGTTTGGGTGGGGGTGGGGGAGATAGGACTATTTAACTTTTTTGTTGTGTTTTGGTGCTGGGGATTGAACCCAGGGTCTCTCCTAAGCTAGGCAAGTGCTGTACAGTAAGCTACATCCCAACTGTTAACTTTTAAAAATATAAACCCATGTTTACTTTTATGTTGACTTGGAAAATATTTGACACCACCAAGTAGCTACTTGGTGAGTACATGAGCAGAGCACCAGGAAGGCAATCTACAGAGTGTTGTACTGTCCATTGAGACTGCCCCTTGAATAATTAAAGTTTCAGATTTTTTGGAGAGTCTTGTGATTGCCAGATCAGAAGTTCGGTGATCTATGAGGAAATCAAAGAGGAGAAACCACTCACCATCCTTAAATCTAGGTTTCAGTTCATGTTTAGTTAGGGACTAAAGGAGTATTGATTTCAATTTTAGATCCTCTGAGCCTGTCCCAAGTGAATATAGTCCATGAAGACAGTCTGAACAGATACTAGTAAGAAGCTTGAAATAGGAACTATGCCTTGGAATCAAGGACCTTGGGTGTTCAAGTTGTGAGTTGTTTTCATGATGAGTACAAGTTAAGCAACCTCTGATCCTCAGTGCCCTTATCTATAAAATGGACATTGTAATAGTAGGAACCGGGCACTTTATATTTTGTAAAGTGCTTTGAAAACTGTGAAGTGGTGTAACAAGGCTATTCTGTGATTTTTACACTGCCAACTTCAGTAAGAGCAGCCTCCCCCTGACTTTGGATACTTTCACTTCAACTCTCCTTTGAATACCACCATAGCTAGTTACCGTGTTAAGGAAATGCCTCTACCCAAGTCTGGGAGGGCTCTCTTATCTCAGAAAAAGACCCAGAACCTCTTCATTCCAACACTTTCTGCAGTACAAGTTAGCCAGCAGCACATCAATTTCAAACTCAGTGACAGAAAGCCTTTGATAGACCTCAGTACCCTACTCACCTTATCGTAAATTAGTAACACATGGAACTTCTGTGCTAAGATAAACTTTTTTTTTTATGTGTATTTTTAAAAATTTTTATTCTAATTAGTCATACATGACAGTAGAATGCATTTTGACACATCATACATAAATGGAGTATAACTTCTCATTCATCTGGTTGTACATGATATAGAGTTACACAGATCATGTAATCATATATGCACAGAGAGTAATAATGTTGAATTCATTCTACTGTCATTCCTTCCCCCAAGCCCCTTCTCCTCCCTTCACTCCTCTGTCTAGTTCAAAATACCTCTATTAAGATAAGCTTTTGACTGTACTTTTCCTGGAAAAAAAGAAAAAGTCCATCTCCTGCTGCTCAATGCTTACTAATGCCCTATGAGCCCTGGCTGTGCCTCGTGAGATTGTCAGCACAGCCCAGCTGACAGCCTAGTAGCAATATAGGTTCTTAGGCCCCACCCAGATCTACTGAATCAAAAAGTTCATTTTAACAAACTCCTCAAGTAATTTGTATGTATCATCAAGTTTGTACTCTGACTGTCCAATAAGCCAGGCTGAACACTAGGACACGCTGCTCATCTGGATTCTATTACTAGCAGGCTGTGAGACTCTGAGCCACTTTGGATGACTTTGGGTTCCTCATCATATATGGTGGAGCCAAGACTGTATCTGTGGCTTCCAGGAAATGTCTGGGACACCCAAAGGATTACACAGTGGTGTCTTAGAGGCTACTGCAGGGGTAGGAAGGACAAAGTCAGGGAGCCATGCAGTGAGGGGTTTCTATCCACCCCCTTTCAACCAGGCCTATTATATCCATTTTATATAGTAATTTCTCATAATAATTCATTTGAGAGAATTATGTTGTTAAATAAAACAAAAATGTTTGTGGACTCTCCACTTCTAAAATCTCCTACTGATTTGTGTCTATCTGTTCCCAAAGACAGATGAGGTTACTTGCTGGGAGGAAGGAACTGGTGGTACTTTCTGGTAATCCTAGAGTCTCTGACTTGAGTCAGTTCATCAGCCCAGGAATCATTTGTTGTTTATCTATGGACGCTGGAGTCAGTGTGGGCAGGATTTACCCAGGCCTCCTTCCTCTTGCACATTACTAGTCCAGTGGGAATTTGGAAATGGCTGAAAAAGAACCTTCTTCCCTTAGTATCAAAGTAGATTGACAGTATCACTTCCCATAAGCCCTTCTCTTGCTGCCTCTGCTCAAAATGAGGTCTCTAACATTTCCCCTCTCTCTGACCCTTTCTTTACTTCCTTAAAATTTACTTGGTACCTACTATAAGTAAAACTTCTTTCTCATATGTAGACAGAACATAATCCAAGCTCTTTAAGAGACCATGTCTAGGCTCCTTGAATTCAGCCTTGTGTCTAATGAACTTGAAGTTTCCTTTCTCTGGTACCAGACTTCTTTCCATTGTGGTCCCCTGAGGGATCTGCCCAACTCCATCACTAGACAGATTCCTGGGTGTAAACACTCAGGCCCTTTCCTTGGCATATTGGTACCAATATACACATAGAATTATGAGGAAGAAATCAAGAGCACTATAGAGTAGAATTATAATTTTAAGGGGACTGAATACCTAGGTTAGGGAGACACAGAATAAATCCAGGAGGAATAAAGAAAATCCTCTGTATGTGAACATTTAGGTTGTGTCCAAGATTTAGCTATTTTGCATAATACAGTAATATAATCATCAAATATACATCTTTGCACATTGTTATAGCCAATGGATAAATTCCTATATATGGGACTGCTAATTCAAAGAGCATATTTTAGAGCTTGGGGTACATTTCTCCACACTTTAATGTATTTTTTTAAGTATATTTTTATTTGTCAATGGACCTTTATTTTACCTATTTATTATGTGGTGCTCAGAATCGAACCCAGTGCCTCACACATGCTGGGCAAGCATTCTACCTCTGAGCTGTGACTGCCAGCCCTTGAATGTGTTTTTGTGTCTAAAACTAAAGCTGTTCTTTTCTCCTAGGCCAGATCTGTTGAGATCTGAAGGTATCCCTAATACGGAGGTGGCTCCCACTGCATCCCCTTTGTCTGGAAGTCCCAAAATGTCCACCTCAAGCAGCAAGAGCCGATATCGGAGCAAACCACGCCACCGCCGGGGGAATAGTAGAGGCAGCCATAGTGACTTTGCAGCAATCTTGAAAAACCAACCAGCCCAGGAAAATTCACCCCATCCCTCTTGCCTCCATCAGGCTCAATCCCAGCACCCTTCTCTCCATCACCATAATCCTCTGCAGCATCAAAACCAGCAACCCCCTCCTGCCATGTCTCAGAGTCACCATTCCAGACTCGGTATGCATGGACAGGACATTGCAACCTGCGCCAACAACCTGAGGTATTTTGGCCCAGCAGCAGCCCTGCGAAGCCCCCTCAGCAACCATGCTCAAAGACAGATGCCTGGCTCTAGCCCTGACCTCATCTCCACAGCCATGGCAGCTGATTGCTGGAGAAGTCTTGAGCCTGACAAAGGCCAGGCTGACCCCTGGGGCTGCTGTCAGGCTGATCCTTATGACCCCTGCCTCCAGTGCAGGCCAGAACAGTGTGGATCATTAGATATACCCACCACTGAGCCAGTGGGGAGGAGCCCCAACCCTTCCAAGTCACCAGCACACAATCCCCTCTCAGAAAATGCCCAGGGTTCTGAGAAAATGGAAGAAAATGAATTCAACAGCTGTGGGTCTGCATCATCCCTTGGCACCCTTCATCACATCACCCCCCCAGTGCTACCTCGAAAAACAAGGCCCCTTCAGAAGGTAAGGTGTAATGACAAGAGTAGTCTGTGTCATTGCCTTCAAAGAATGTGAGCGCCTATCATATTATGCACATTAGAAAATGTACATAGAAAGTATACATTTTGGAAAAGAACAAGACAACAAAAACACAAATAGAAGTTTCTTTTATTTTAAATACTTTCTTCCCACATTGCTTAAGCAATGGACTAGGGAATATACTTTGAGAACCACTGCACTAGGGACTGATTCAAATGTATATAATTCATGGATAATCATACATCAGAGATATGTAATCAAAACAGTTTGGAAACCAGCCGGGCGCGGTGGCGCACACATGAAATCCCAGCACTTTGAGAGGCAGAGACAGGAGAATCACAAGTTCAAAGCCAGCATCAGCAATGGGGAGGCACTAAGCAATTCAGTGAGACCCTGTCTCTACATAAAACACAAAATAGGGCTGGGGATGTGGCTCAGTGGTCAAGTACCCCTGAGTTCAATCCCTGGTACCAAAAAAAAAATAAATAGTTTGGAAACCTCTACCCTAGAACTCTAATCTGGAGGGCTGTTGGAAGGATTGAATTATAAAATTAAATTTGGGAAACAATATTCTCAGTCTCTTCTTGGAGATTCTTAGTACACATCACCATAGGTTTTGAGAAACCAGGTTTTGATAAGCTTTTGTAATTCAGCATTTGCTCACCTATTGGATCATACTATGTTTTAAAAATAACATCTAGGGCTGGGGTTGTGGCTCAGCGATTGAGCACTTGCCTCGCATGTGTGGGGCACTGGGTTCAATCCTCAGCACTACATAAAATAAATAAAGGTATTGTGTTCATCTACAACTAAAAAAATATTTTAAAAAATAAATAAATAAAAATAAAGTAACATCTATTAATCCCCCATGGAACTAGCTTTCTTTGCAGTATACTGTGGAAAATATTTTCTTAATTAACAAATGAATTGAGCTAACTAGTCATTGAAATTTGTTTCTTCCTCATCCACTAGCTGCCTGGGGTTTATTAGCTGGGAAGCAGTCTACGATAGTGGTTAAGACCATGAGTTTGGGAGGCAGACAGATCATAGTTCAAAGCCAGGCTCTTCCACTGTCTCAGTTTGCCTGTCTATAAAACAAACCTAATAATGGACTCTGCCTCATTGGTTAATGTGAAGATTAAAGGAATTAATACATAGGAAGCATTTAGAACAGAGCCTGGAATGTAGCAACCTTCCAAAACTGCTGGCTCATCCTGCTTGTGTATGTGTGTGTGTGTTTTAAAGATAATGTATGAAAAATGGAAAAGTATTTAGAACATGGTAAACACCTACTCAATTCTCAGTATTATTTCATCTCAGCACTGTTCTTCAGGTATTTAGTTAAAGGAATGAAAGAGTCCAAAATGTAAATGGGTATGTTCTGGTCAAGTTGGTAGAAAAGAGGTTGAACCTGGGTGCCATTGTCTCAGAACTATATTCTTCCTGTACATGGATTGCTGCTACTGACCCAGCATTCCTGTTTCGGGAGGTGCAGTTGATTTGGGCTGATCCATTCCCCACTCTCCCACACCTATGGGCAGTTACATGTATTTTTTGGTAATATTTTATTAAGGTTAACTCATATATCATACAGTTCTTCCTTCCATTTTAAGTGTGCGGTTTAATGGTTTTTACCCACAGATTTCTGCAACCATCACCACAACCACTTGTAACATTTTTATCACCTCCAAAAAGAAATTCCCTTTAACAGTCACTCCATTCCCCAGTCTCCCACAAATAATATGTAACCTTTGAACCACCCTGATGCCATCTTGATGTTCTGTGGTAGTGGAGGCCCCAGTACACACACCTCATGCCTTTGTCCTCGTTCACCCACAACACAGCTCACCTCCTCTGAGGTCACTCCTGTGGGGATTCCACAGGTAAACTGTTCATCTCAGCAGTCAGGATAACTCCATCCTGCCTTTCCTATTCAAAAAAGCATGTCAGAATACAAATGAGTTAAGAGTCATGGGATTTTTTTAGTATTTATTTTTTAGCTGTAGGTGGACAGAATATTATTTTTTTGTGGTGCTGAGGATCAAACCCAGTGCCTCATGCGTGCTAGGCGAGCACTCTACCACTGAGCTATAACCCCAGCCCGAGTCATGGGATTTTAGGACTGACTTTTTAAATGGTGAATTATCCTCAGTCTTTGGTATGACTTGGGCTCACTCACCCAGCTCACAAAAGATTACATAATCCAGTATGTCATATCACTGAGCATGGTTGTACCTAAGTGTGGCTGCTTTTCTGCCAGATGAGATTTTCCTCAGATGGGAAAATATACCTTTTCAACTGGGATACTTACACAGCCTTTCAGTTAAACCACAGAGTCCAGCAGTTGTGGGGCCTCCAGTGTCCCAAACAGAGCTGCCTTATCCATGGCAACACACTCATTCAATAAAAATGCATGAAACGCTTCAATTGATTGATTGATCTTGGTGTCAAGAATCAAACCCAGAGTATCTCATATGTTAAGCAGGCATTCTACCACTGATCTACTTCCTCAGCCCCCATCTTTTCAAAATAATTGATGAATAATGTACATACTTATGGTAATAAACACCTATTTTTAAAAATTTTTTTTAGTTGTAGATGGACACAATACCTTTATTTATTTATTTTTATGTGGGGCTGAGGATTGAACCCAGTGCCTCATGCATGCGAGGCAAGCACTCTACCACTGATCTACAATCTCAGCCCCTAAACACCTATTTTAAATGCAGTGTTGTGCTGGAGCAAGGAATATAATACAAACGAGCTATGGTCTGACCCTCAAATAATTTATGTCTTAGTGTAACTGTAATATTAGTTAAAAGTGATTATATACAAGAGGAAAAAGTGGTTGTTGGGCTTTGAAGAACTGAAAGATCATTTCTTGGGGAATCTCAGTGACAAAGCTTGGAACTGCTAATGACAATAACTGCCTACAAGTCCACGGCCTCCTCTCCTGGTTCTCCTCCATCATTCACCTCTGGCTTCACTCTTGGAGGCTTCTCCTCCCGGAGGGCAAAGATAAATTTCTACTCAGTGCTCTATGTTCTCCACATCTAGGACAGGGTCTGTCACCTTGGGCATCCAGGACAAGTTACTAAATGAATGAATAACAATATATATGTTTAAAAATCCAGCCAATTAGCACCAAATGTTTTTGATAATGAAATTTTTACAGGTAGTACAGGGTGTGAGGAAGAGAGGGAGATGCCAAAATAAATAAAAGCCTTTTCTCCTTATTCTCCTCAGAGTGGAGATGATTCCTCCGAAGAAGAGGAAGGGGAAGTAGATAGTGAAGTTGAATTTCCACGAAGACAGAGGTAAAACCAACCTGCCTATGATTGCCTTCGGTGTAATGGGGAAAATCTTGAGTTTGTTGCATTTGGCTCTTCAAGCACCGGTCATTTTTTTGGGTTTTTTTGGAGGGGAGTACCAGGAATAGAACCCAGGAGCACTTAACCACTGAGCCACATCCCTGGTCCTTTTTTTTTTTTTATTCTACTTAGGTATACATGATAGCAGAATGCATTTTGATTCATTGTACACAGATGGAGCACAACTTTTCATTTCTCTGGTTGTACATAATGTAGAATCACATCATATATGCAGTCATACATGAAGTAGGGCTATGATGTCCATCTCATTGCACCGTCTTTCCTGCCCCCATGCCCCCTCCCCATTTCCTCCCCTTTGACCAAAGTTCCTCCATTCTTCCTGTGTCCTCTCCTCCATTATGGATCAGCATCCACTTATCAGAGAGAATATTCGGCATATGGTTTTTTGGGATTGGCTTACTTTGCTTAGCATGATATTCTCCAACTCCATCAATTTACCTGCAAATGCCACAAAATGCATTCTCTTTTATTGCTGGATCACATTCCATTGTATATATATACCACAGTTTCTTTATCCACTCATCTATTGAAGGGCATCTAGGCTGGTTCCACAGTTTAGCTATTGTGAATTGAGCTGCTATAAACATTGAAGTGGCTGCGTCACTGTAGTATGCTGTTTTTAAGTCTTTTGGGTATAGACCAAGGAGTGGGATTGCTGGGTCAAATGGTGGTTCCATTCCAAGTCTTCTAAGGAATCTCCATACTGCTTTCCAGGTTGAGTGTACGTACCAGTTTACAGTCCCACCAGCAATGTATGAGCGTGCCTTTTCCCTGACATCCTTGCCAACACTTATTGTTGTTTGTATTCTTGATAATTGCCATTCTGACTGGTGTGAGATGAAATCTTAGAGTAGTTTTGATTTGCATTTCTCTAATTGCTAGAGATGTTGACCCTTTTTTCATATGCTTGTTGATTGATTGTATATCTTCTTCTGAGAAGTGTCTGTTCAGCTCCTTAGCCCATTTATTAATTGGGTTGTTTATTTTTTTTGCTGTTAAGTTTTTTGAGTTCTTTATATTCCTGGAGATTAGAGCTCTATCAGATGTGCGTGTGGCAAAAATTTGTTCCCAGGATGTCGGCTCTCTGTTCACTTCATTGATTGTTTCTTTTGTTGAGAAGAAGCTTTTTAGTTTGAATCCATCCCATTTGTTGATTCTTGATTTTACTTCTTGTGCTATAGGAGTCTTGTTATGAAAGTAAGGGCGTAATCCAACATGATAAAGATTTGGGCCTACTTTTTCTTCTATTAAGTGTACTTTCTCTGGTCGAATTCCCAGGTCCTTGATCCACTTTGAGTTGAATTTTGTGTATGGTGAGAGATGGAGGTTTAGTTTCATTTTGCTGCATATGGATTTCCAGTTTTCCCAGCACCATTTGTTGAAGAGGCTATCTTTTCTCCAATGTATGTGTTTGCAACTTTTGTCTAGTATAAAATAACTGTATTTAAGTGGGTTTGTCTCTGTGTCTTCTACTCTGTACCATTGGTCTACATGTCTATTTTGGTGTTAGTACCATGTTGTTTTGTTACTATAGCTTTGTAGTATAGTTTAAGGTCTGGTATTGTGATGCCTCCTGCTTCACTCTTCTTGCTAAGGATTGCTTTGGCTATTCTGGGTCTCTTATTCTTCCAAATGAATTTCATGATTGCCTTTTCTATTTCTATAAGTAATGATGTTGGTATTTTAATTGGAATCGCATTGAATCTATATAGTGCTTTGGGTAGTATTGCCATTTTGAAAATATTGATTCTGCCTATCCAGGAGCATGGGAAATTTTTCCATCGTCTAAGGTCTTCTTCAATTTCTTTCTTCAGTGTCCTGTAGTTTGCATTGTAGAGGTCTTTCACCTCCTTTGTTAAATTGATTCCCAAGTATTTTATTTTTTTGAGGCTATTGTGAATGGGATAGTTTTCCTAATTCCTCTTTCAGAGGATTCATCACTGATATATAGAAATGCAATTGACTTATGGGTGTTGATTTTATATCCTGCTACTTTGCTGAATTCATTTATTAATTCTAGATATTTTCTAGTGGAATTCTTTGGATCCTCTAAGTATAGAATCATGTCATCAGCAAATAATGATAGTTTGAGTTTTTATTTTCCTATTCATATCCCTTTAATTTCTTTCATCTGTCTAATTGCTCTGGCTAATGTTTCAAAAACTATATTAAATAGCAGTGGTGAAAAAGAGCACCTCTGTCTTGTTCCCATTTTTAGTGGAATGCTTCCAATTTTTGTCCATTTAATATGATGTTGGCTTTGGGTTTAGCATAGATAGCTTTTACAAATTTGAGGTATGTTCCTACTATCCATAGTTTTTCTAGTGTTTTGAACATAAAAGGGTGCTGTATTTTGTCAAATGCTTTCTCTGCATCAATTGATAAAATCATGTGATTCTCATCTTTAAGTCTGTTGATGTGATGGATTACATTAATTGATTTCCATATGTTGAACCAACCTTGCATCCCTGGAATGAACCTCACTTGATCATGGTGCACTATTTTTTAAATATGTTTTTGTATGAGATTTGCCAAAATTTTATTGAGAATTTTTCCATCTATGTTCATCAGGGATATTGGTCTGAAATTTTCTTTCTTTGATGTGTCTCTGTCTGGTTTTGGTATCAGGGTGATACTCGCCTCATGGAATGAGTTTGGAAGGACTCCCTCCTTTTCTATTTCATGAAATAGTTTGATGAGTATTGGTATTAATTCTTCTTTGTAAGTTTAGTAGAACTCTGCTGAGAATCCATCTGGTCCTGGGCTTTTCTTGGTTGGCAGGCTTTTGATGGCATCTTCTATCTCCTTGCTTGAAACTGATCTGTTTAAGTTATGTAAGACCTCCTGGTTCAGTTTGGTAGGTCATATGCCTCTAGAAATTTGTCGGTGTCTTCAGGGTTTTCTATCTTACTGGAGTATAAATTTTCAAAATAGTTTCTAATTATCCTCTGTATTTCAGTAGTGTCTGTCGTGATAGTTCCTTTTTCATCATGAATTTTAGTAATTTGGGTTTCCTCTCTCCTTGTTTTCATTAGGGTAGCTAAGGGTTTGTCAATTTTATTTTTTCAAAGAACCAGCTTTTTGTTTTGTCAATTTTTTGTATTGTTTCTTTTGTTTCAATTTCATTGATTTCAGCCCTGATTTTAATTATTTCCTGTCTTCTACTTCTTTTGGTGTTGGTTTGTTCTTCTTTTTCTAGGGCTTTGAGATGTAGTGTCAAGTCATTTATTTGTTGACTTTTTCTTCTTTTAATGAATGAGCTTAATGCAATGAACGTTCCTCTCAGGACTGCCTTCATGGTGTCCCAGAGATTTTTATATGTTGTATCAAAGTTTCATTGACCTCTAAGAATTTTTTTATCCCTTCCTTGATATCTTCTGTTATCCATGTGTCATTCAATAGCCTATTATTTAGTTTCCAGGTGTTGGAGTAATTCCTACTTTTTGATCTGTCATTGATTTCTAATTTTATTCCATTGTGGTCAGATAGGATGCAGGGCAGTATCTTTATTTTTTTGTATTTGCTAGGACTTGCTTTGTGACATAACATATGATCTATTTTGGAGAAGGATCCATGTGCTGCTGAGAAAAAAGTGTATTCACTCGTCGATGGATGGAATACTCTATATATGTCTGTTAAGTCTAAATTATTGATTGTTGTATTGAGTTCTGTGGTTTTTTTGTTTAGTTTTTGTTTGGAAGATCTATCCAGTGGTGAGAGAGCTGTGTTAAAGTCACCAAGTATTATTGTGTTGTGGTCTATTTGATTCTCGTAGTTGAGAAGGATTTGTTTGATATACATCGATGCCCCATTGTTTGGGGCATAGATATTTACGATTGTTATGTCTTGTTGATGTATGATTCCCTTAAGAAGTATGAAATGTCCTTCTTTATCTCTTTTCACTAACTTTGGTTTGAAGTCCACTTTATCTGATATGAGGATGGAAACTCCTGCTTGTTTACATGGTTCATATGAGTGATACATTTTTTCCTGCCCTTTCACTTTCAGTCTATGGATGTCTTTTCCTGTGAAATGAGTCTCTTGAAGGCAGCATGCTGTTGGGT
>PVHX01015642.1:0-45905 GCA_004024805.1 Geosciurus inauris
TAAAAAATATATATAAATATATATATATATACTGTTCATTGAAAGTGCATATAAATATGTTTAATATGAAGAATGTAATCTGCTTATAATTTTGTGCAAAGTTAGAAAAATTATGATTGTAACAATTTTTTTCTATTTGCCTCAACAAATGTTTTCAGTGAATAGTGTGTACAGCTTCTGAAAATTTGTTTTTTTCTGTTATGTTTGATAACATGTATTAAAATGCAACTTTTGAGAAAAAAAATAAAGTAAAAATAAATAAATAAATAAAATGCTCTCACTTTGAAATGTGAGCAATTTCTCTGCTAGAGGGATATTAAGGTAATGGAAAAAAATGATGGCATTTGATTCCCCAAAATTCAATACAATAATGTGCTAATTCCATGGAAAATCTTGAGTGTATAGGTGATTTAATCCAGTCACTATTTTAAAAATATCTATGGAACACCCATTTTGTTTGCTGCGGATTTACTAGTCTCTACCTTTGACATCATGTGGGTGCTACCTCAAGAAATTAAACAGAGAATTCCCATATGAACTAGCAATTTATACTTAAGGATATACCCAAAGAACTAGAGGGATAAAACTTGCCAGTAACAATGGTAGTGAAGTGTGGTAAGTGTTGCCACAGATACAATAAATAAGAGGCACTCTCAAAGGGGGGCATTTAACGGAGTCCTGGAAAATCAGGAAACCCTCCCCAAACAATTCATGTCTAAGGGAAGATCTGACGATTTCATGGGTTCCTATGAATCTTAAAGTTCTGTGATATCAATAAGTATGTGATTATTTACAGCCCAAATTTCTAAGTAATGCAGGCTCCTGAATTCATATTTTTCATTACATGTTCAATCTTTACACATGATGTGGGAATCAGGATGTTGTCTCTTACTGGATAGTGGAGCACATTGTCTTTGAATCGCAGTTCTGAAATTTATTATACAAGAAACCATGGGTAAGTTATTTAAAACCTTTATGCTTTGTTTTCTTCCCCTCATCTTGAAGATAATAGCACTTCTTCCATAGAATTTCTGTGAGATAAAAATAAGTAATGCATTCAAAGTGTTCTAAAATGTGCCTGGTACAACACATAATAAACTATACATTATTTTTTAGGCAATTTCATAGGCTCTTTGCATAGGCCATGCTACCTTTGTGTAAATCCTCTACTCTTTCTATGCTTATGCTTCTTTTCTTGTCATAGGACACCCCAACCCAAAGAGCAAATATAGGAATGGTCAGTAAACGGCAAAGTCAGCTCTCAGACATCCCAGCAAAGAAAGTCCAGTCAATAGACGTTCTCTAGGAGATGGAACATCAATTTACTAATTGTGATATTCCCCACAGTGCCTGGCATGTAACTTTGCACATATTAGCATTCAATGTATGTCTCTGACATATATGAGTAAAAATATCATATTCCAAAATTTGTATGGTTAATATTAACAGATGACGTATGAAGTGCCACCTGTGCTTTGGGAAGATGTGCATGCAGAGATTAAGAAACACTTTGCTCTTAGCCAGGCATTCAAATAGTCTTAAATAAAGTAACTCCCCACAGCTTAACTTTGGGGCAGGGGCCAAAAATTGGAAAGGAAAAGCACTTTGGTCAGAAGGAGCAGCTTGTGCAAATGCACAGGCATGAAGGAGGGCAGCAAGCTTGGCAAAGTGAAGGTAGGTGATTTGGTCTAACCCCAGACAAAAGCAGGAAAACTCACTTGCATAATTTCCTGTAGGAGTTGGTAGAGCATGAGACTCTTAATCTCAGGGTCGAGGGTTCTGTGTCTCGCTCTGGCCGAGCAGTCTTACTTACCCCCAGAGTCTGGATGGAGTGACTCTGTAGACCGTCACCCCTAACCTCATCCTGTGAGACCCCACTTTGTTTTCCCTGAAGACCCTTTTTTGTCTCTCAGGACCCCATCTCGTGGAGGAGACCCACGAGGCACGACTTCAAACAATAATTTCATACATTCCCTGGCTTAAGATAGGAGGCCTCTCTTGACACATACTTACTCTCCCTTCCTTTCACCAAAGGTTCCTGCTGCACCAACCAACACCTGGGCTGCACTCTGGGACAGAGTCTCATTCTTGTACTGTCTTTGGTAGCTCGCCTAAAAGACACATTGATTCAAATTATTAGATAGCATGGCAGACAATGACAACTTATTGCTGCCTTTATGAAAAGACAATCTTTGAGAAAGAAGTCAAAATCCCCAAATAACCCAGTTTGTTTTCAAAGAACATTTTTCTATCAAGTCCAGACCATCAAATCAGCACAGAAAGTAGGATCTGAGCTGCAGGTTGAACAAGCTATTGCTGAAGGGCCTATAGCTGTTAACTGAGTTTCCAAAAAATCAGTGGAGTTCTATGACAAATAAATCCGGGAATGGCTGCAAGCCATTAAAAGTTCATAGTGCATATTTGAATGCTAAAGACTGAGAAATCCAAAAGGATTAAAGTGATTCTGGTTTACAACTTCATTCAATTTCATTTCCCTAAATATTTCCAATCAGAACTTTGCTGTCTACAGTCTATTATAAAGATAAAAGAGACTGATACTGTTTTGCAAAGCACAATCTTTTTAAAAATTAGTGCATAATTATACAGAATAATGGAGTTCATTGTGGGATAGTCATACATGCAGATAACATAATTTGACCAAAGACTCCTAGCAGGAATTCTCTCACATGATTGAAACACTGTTTTGTTCTTGGGGAGTTTACTAGAAAGAGATACCAACTAAATTTGAGGACACGGGATTAAAAAATTTATCTGTTCATAATGACAAGAATTCTACAGAGAAGCACTCTTCTCCTTAAACAGCATTAATTTACAAAAAAAAACTACATGAGATTAAAACATTTTGATTTCCCTCAAAGATAAAAATTACAGTTTGTAGAAAAAATGAGGATGTCAAAAATCATGTGGATCTCATGAAAGCTTAGCAATACAAATGACAAAGCAACTATAACTAGAAAAATGTTCATCCTTCCACGTTCATTTCTACCAAAATATAAGAATTTAGAAAATGGTTGATTCCTAAAAAGCAACTGCCATTGAATTAACTGATCTATATATGTCCTTGAAACAACATTGAGAATATTCTAACCTATATTTTATAAATGTGAAAGCTAAGGCTCAGAGAATTAAGTAACTTTCCAAAGATGACATTAGAAGCTCAGATTTCTCTGAATTTAAAGTTCATCTCCCCAGCCCCATTATGGCATGCCACCTCTTTTTTGTTTGTTTTCCCATATTTTTTGTTGCTCATTATAATTATACATAATGGTGGGATTCATTTTCTTATATTTGTACATGCACACAATGTAACAATATAATTTGGCCAATATCATGCCCCATTACTATTCCTTTCCCTCTTCTCAGTCTCCCTGCTCCCTTTCCTCTACTGTACTGATCTCCCTTCAATTTTCATGAGATCCCCTCCCCCAGTCCACTTTTGCTTTTTCCTCTCTAGCTTCCACATATGAAAGAAAACATACAACTCTTGACTTTCTGAGTTTGGCTTATTTTGCTTAACATAATGTTCTTTACTTTCATCTATTTTCCTGAAAAGGACATGTGCATGTATCACTATAGCATGCTGACTTTAATTCTCTGGCATAAATACTGAGAAGCGCAATAGCTGGGTCTATGGCGGTCTCATTCCTAGTTGTTTGATTTCCATAGAGGTTGTACTAGTTTGCAATCTCATCAGCAGTGTAAAAGTGTTCCTTTTTCTCCATATCCTCTCCTTTTTATTATTGTTTGTATTCTGATGACTGTCCTTCTGACTGGTTATGAGATGAAATCTTGGGGTAGTTTTCATTTGCATTTCTTTAAATGCTAAAGATGTTGAACATTTTTAAATACATATTGTGGGGCCATTTGTATTTCTTCTTTTGAGAATTGCCTGTTTAGTTCATTTTCCCATTTACTAATTGGGTTATTTATTTTGTAATGTTAAATTTTTTTAGCTCTTTACATATTCTGGGTATTAATCTTCTGCCAGAAGAGTAGCTAGCAAAGATTTTCTCCCAATCAGCAGGTTCCTTCTTCACATTGTTAATTGTTTCTTTTTTTTTTTTTGTACAAAAGCTTTTTAATTTGTTGCCATCCCATTTATGAATTTTTGGTATTATTTCCTAAACTTTAGGGGTCCTACTGAGCAAGTCATTGCCTGTGCCTATATGTTGGAGTGTTGACCCTACATTTTCTTCTAAGAGTTGGTATGCCACCTCTCTGTATCACTTTTTTGCCGTGCTATGTTTTGTTCCCTAACATACAATAATAGAGAAGATATTCTCTCAGATAACAAAAAATGGCTGAGATTTAAATGAAAGCTCTCAAAGCTCTGAAAACTGTTATAGATGAATTACTATTATTACAATTGAGATTGCAGAAACCAAATCAGCAAAAGAAGATAAATGTGAAAATACATGTACAAGGAATATGGGTTAAAACCTCACAAAGTGAGCTGAGGATTTAGGAGAGACTCAGAGGGGAGACACTCCGCCTGCTTTGAAAATTAGGGATTCCTGGTGAAGATACAGCATATAGAGCCACCAGTCAAAGATGTAACAGTAGAAATGAGACATTTGAGGCAAGGAATCAAAAAGACACGGGGAGTATTACTGCAGAAAACACAGACTATCACAAGAGGAAAAAACCAAAGAAGTCTCCTCTTCCGTAAATGGGGAGAATAAAAACTAAAAGGAGTAGTCCTGAGTTACACATCAAACTAATAACAAAGGCAACACTTGAAATGGCGTCTTCCTGCACTTGTTTTGATGATTCTTGAATATTACGTTTTCCTAAAATAAATAAGAAATCTGGAAGTGACTTAAAGAAATTATCTCATAAATATTTCAAGTGATAAGGAAACAAATAATTCTACAAGCATCCAAGTAGGAAAAGAGACTACATTTAATTTCATAAATATTAATTTATTGATTTCATACTTATCACTTCATTTTCCTCATATGAACATATCACCAGTTAGATGCAACTCTCATATTTTCAGATTGAAATTATCTTTAGACATTTACTAATCAAATTGCTTTTTCTACAGTATTAGGTCAAAAGCATGAGCCAAACCATTAGAATGTAAATTTTGAAGATATTCTCAACTGGAAATGTTAGAAATAATCAGTGACAATTCTAAAAGAATATCAAATTAGATGTTGAAGAATGTAATGCTTAAGAAAGAATATCTATAAAAGACTTATTGTTTATAAAATAGCTAATGAGCATGACTGTTAGAACAAAAATTATAAAATATAAAAGTTAAAAGTGGAGTAACAAATTGTTTTGGAACACTGCACTAAATTCATCTGTGTATTCTTGGCCACTGGTATAGTGCCCAGGACCCAGGACATTATTTCTTTTTTTTTTTTTAAAAATGAAGTTATAGCAAAATTGAGAAAAAGTAAATGGAAAATATATCTACCTGAAGAGCTGTAGTTATCATTTTAATTAAAAAGGTATAGATACATAGGTATTAATGTTTGAAACATTTTATGAGATAAAACTAGATAGATTTTTTTAAGTTGGTTTACCCGATCAAAAGAAACAAAAGATATAACTAATAAGCATGATAGTTAGAATAAAACAAAACATCTTCATACAAAAGAAAAAAAGCAAGCAAGGAGAGAAAATTAAAATGTCAAGAGAGATGGCAAAGCAGAGCAAAATTGAGATGGCAAAACAGACACACTGTTTGTTCTTGTAATCATCATTAATCAATTGAGCAAATGTTAACTTAGCACCAATTATGGGCTCCACATTATGCTGTTCACCGAAGGTGTACAGTTTAATGACAGATCACACCTTTGGGATTCTGCCCTGGTTTGTTATCGGATTTACCTTGGAAGTAAATGACCTCAACTAAAAGGTAAAATCCAATAACTTGATGTACAAAGATACTAGCAAACAAAATGACATACTTTTTTGTTTAAGACTGGAAAAATACTGTGTATGTACATATATGCACAAAATATGTGTGACGGGAGAATGGGAAATGGGTTATAGTGGTGGCCGCGGGAGATCCTTTGGTTATGAGTTCGACTAGAAGGGTTATTGGGAAAATTAGCTAGCAAGTATATTATGTGGAGAAATGGAGGTAAAATTTGAAAAGTCAAGTGAGAAATGGGAGATTAAAATGTATGTCTCCACAAATCTGAGTAGTGGGGCAAAGGAATAAAAGGGAGAACACAGTGAACACATTGAACCAGTTCAAGTCCAAGATAAAGGCTAAAGTGTGGGGTTTCAATGGTGATCTGTAGTGAGAAATGGGCGATGGTTTCATATGCAATGGGAAGGGCCAACTATGAATATTTTGAGAAGTGATCTGAGAAGAGTCACCTTTACAGATTTTGAGGGTAACATTTAGCATGAATAGCATATTTGGACAGGTAAAGATTATGTAATTATGTTAGTGGTTGATTTTTCCATGATTTGGTGTTCATATTCTCCTTTGCTTTTATTTTCTACCTCACTGCAAATGTTTTGATTTGAGGGCTTTTGTAGAAAGAAACCAGAGTAGTGATTTCTGCTTCTAAATTATATAGCAGATTGCATGTACTTTTCCATTATTTTATCACTTTTTTCACAGCTATGGAGGAAGTTTTTGCGAACTTCCCTTTTCTGCTTTCCTAAGAAAAGGGGGTAATTATTGCAGCTTTCGGAGTCACGTATGGCTATTCAGACTCACCCAGTGTTATGTCAGAATTAGCCCTACTCCATTGTTTCTAAATCCTCTTCTATTTTGGAATTCTGGTCTGGTTGCTTGTCTAGCCTGTTCCATTGTTTCCTTTCCACTGACAATTTTTCCCTCTCATTCCTGCTGGCTTGCTGTATTCAGACAGCATCCCCCACCCCCACCCCTTTGTCTTTGTTTTAGAAGCTGCTCAGAGGTGGTTTCCAAGGGAACCCTGATGACTGACTGGCTTCTGTCTACTTACCTCACAGACTCATACCCCCTGGAGCATCAGGTTTAGAAGAGAGTGAAGAACAGGAAAAGTGACTTTTCCCCATGTGAAGCTGTGTGAGAGGAAATTATTATAACCAGCAGTAATACCTAATTTGGTACAAATGGAAAATTTGTTGGAGGAGTAAAGCTATGTGAGCATAAGCTTCATTCTTCATGAAACTGCATCAAATGCGTAATGAAGTCATTTAGGTCCCCCTCAAAACTGATTTTGAGACAAGTTTCCTACTAGGACTATTGCGGAGGACAGAACAGTCACACCTAACAGATCCTCTGTTTCCCAGGTTAGACTGAGTGAACACTGTTCTTAGACCTCCATGTGGCTAGAATAGCTGATAAATGCTTAACAGCTCCATATGCAACAGAAAAGCCCAATATGAATATTTGAGATGATGGGTAGCAGCAAATAAATAGTCAAGATCCTGACCTGTGTAGATGAATAGCAATGTCTGAGTTCTGTATTCTACTGTACTACAGAATATCTATAATTTTTATGCCAGATTTGGAGGAAGATATGATACCCCTACCTGCATTTATTAGAGGATTTGATGGCATCCTTCCAAGAAAAACTGGATTGGAACCAGAGAAAGTAGTGTCAAGGAACTGATTGTCTAACATACCTGAAGGTTAGCCCATTGGAACCCGTGAAATTCTCAAATCTTCATAATAAATTACCTTTTACTTAAGCTAATTTGAGTAGATTTCCTTGTTTCCTCCTTTCTCCTCCTTCTCTCTCTTCCTTTTCTTTGTCAAGCAAATTTCTAAGAAAATGCTAAACTTCCCTATGCTTTTTTAAACAATCTATTAAGTTATACAGATGAGCATAGTCAAATGTATTTAGCAAGGGGGAAGGCTTTTGAAGCCAGAATTAGACAGGCAGTCAGTGTAGATAGGTGAATTGAGTCAGGTCGGATCAGGGAGGCCAATTTGGAGAAGTATTGAAATGCCAATGCCTCCAGAGCCCTTCCTCCACCCTTATGGCCCCTGCTCCAATCTGTTGCTAAGGTTACCTGTCCCAAGGAGTTGTTAATTACACTTGGTCCCTTCCCCTTATCCTTGTGCTTATCCCACCAAACATCCTGGGCCTAGTCACTTACACAGGAAGGAGAGAGATAAGGGGAAGAGAGCAGGAGAACAAAGGAAGCCTAGGACATATAAAAAGGCAAAACACGTGTACTTCAGGGGATACCAAGATACCAGCTATGGCCCCCTTCTCCTTCCTGGGAGAAGTCTATGTTACCCCTTTTTAAAAATAAACCCTGATTAAATGCTTGCCTAGGTGTGCTTCTCTAATGTTCAAACTTCAACATGTGGAGAAGCAGAACTTGTCACCAGTAACCAGTGGCATCACTTTCAGGATAACTTCAGGGCCCCAAATGATAATAAGTGAGTATACAGAGTACTAACAATCTGTGCTGACAGGATGCGCCTGTTGGCCAGCTTTATTGCTTCAATGTTAAGGGTCTCATTTATCTCCTTGTTACAGTCTGGACATATCACCTTCTGATGTTCTGTTGTTTCTCCTTGTTTCAACTAAGTAAAACACAAATTAAAAAGCCACAGATAATACATGAATATGAATGCATCGTTTAGCATAAACCCCAAGCAATCCTCACATTAGTTTGATTTTTAAAAATGACAGAATCTGGTAGATATAGAAAAATGTTCTTATGCTCATCATTTGCTCAATAATGCTGAAGGTAAAATATTTGCCAGATTTAGGGGAAGGAGTTATAGCCTATATTTACTTTTACATGGCATTTTTAAAAGTTTATAGAAGTTTATAAAAGTTTTCACATGAATGATCATACTTGAAGCCAGTAGTTCCACGTGGTTCCATAGTGACAGCAGCAGCACCGGGGAATTTTTAGAAATGTACATCCCCAGACCACTGAGACTCACCAAATCAGAACTGGGAGAAGCAGGCAGCAATTACTACAAACTCATTCAATTATTCTGCTTCAGTTATAGTTGACAACCCGAAGGGGGACGATGGGTGGCAAAAGGACAGTCAGTGTAGGTAATAAATGGTGGGGTGGGTTTGGGAAGATGGGAGTTGCTTAGAAAGGAAAGGAAATAAAAAGCTAATACCTTCAGGATGCGTCCCCTCCTCACCTATTACCAAGATTACCTGCTCCTAAAAGTTGACCCTTCAAATTGTGTGATGCAAAAAAATATTGCAATAAAAGCCTGCTATGACAGGACATGGAAAAGCAACAGCAACTTTGAAAAGATTTTAGGACAGTGTTTACTGTTTAACCTAATAGAAACCATGACTTTTTGTTGTGCTGAGTAAGTATGATCACAGAGATTCTAAAGAACATCTCAGAAGTAGAGGGTGATATTTCACTCATGGCTAAATCATGCTATAGACTTTGAATTATATTTCATATTTGAAAAATTCTATTAACCATACACTAGGGTCTACCAAATGCTTTGTGTCTCACACACACACACACACACACACACACACACACATATATACATGAATGAACAAAACACTCTGTCCACTCCCAATATGGTCAAAAAGTAAACATTTTCTAAGGCTCACTCTCCTATTTTTTATGCTCCTTTTTAAAGTTAGCTGTTCCCTCTTTTGAACTTACAATATGTATTTTCTGTATATTCAAAGGAGTTATGACTTATTTGTCCCATTATGATCACTAAATTTCTCAAGATGTCCTCCTTACTTTTATGGCAAACAAGGAATAATCAATACAACTTCTCTGTTGATTACAAATATGTAAATCATGAATTAATATTTATGACATGATTTATACTCAATGACAATCATATATAATTTGTGGGAATAGAAAGATATTACATGCTTACTGCATATGGATTTTGAAGTATAATTGCCTTCTCAACCATGTTCCAGTCAGCATTAGCAAGATCTTTGTCAAATTTGAGTGCAGATGCTGTAGATTTGGTTAGCTCTTGAAAGTGTTGAAATGTATAATAAACTGATTTATATTTTGTTGATGTGACATCTCGGAGACCTTCAATGAAAAGAACACATTGAGTAAACAACAGGAACACCGTCATTTTGATAAATTATAAAGCCTACTTTTGTTCTTATTATCAATAAATGTTTTTTAAACATTAAATATTCAATATAAAATTGTTGAATAGTAGGAATGCTAACATTTTTTAAAATGTTCATACTCCTTGCAAAATGTTGAGATACAATAATGAAAATAAGAGCTAATGTTTATTGGGTGCTTACTCCATGCTGGAAAACATGACTCAGTTCTTTGCATGTATTAAATTTTTTGGTTATATTGACCATCTTTTCAGGTGAGTCCCTTTTTCCTGTTTGATAGATGAGGAAACAGAAGAACAGAGGTGTGATGATTCATTTTATGTGTTACCTTGCTTGGACCACAGGGTGCTTAGATATTTGGTTAAACAATATTCTAGTTATAACTGTAAGGGTGCTTGTGGATTAGAATAACATTTAAATTGGTAGACTCTCCAATGTAACTGAAACTCATCCAATCTGTTGGAGGCTTAAATAGAACAAAAGATGGAACAAAAGAGAATTCACTTTTTCTGTCTGCCTGATGGTCTTGGAGCTGGGACATTGGTTTTCTCCTATCTTTGGGCTCAGGCTGAAACTCACACCATTCATCCTTTTGGTTCTCAGGCATTCAGGCTGCAGATGTGGTGCTTAGCTTCCATAGTTACATAAGCCAGTTAAGCACATGTGAGGAATTATATGCATTATTCACTAAGATCCAATACCTCAAATGTTTTTCTGTCCTTAAACACACCAAATTACTAGCTTCCTCAGGAATTTAGCAGCTGCTATGTTCTCTGTTTTATTTCATATTTGTTTTGTTTTGATGCGCATATGACTGATATTATTTGACTTGTTTACTGTTTGTTTCTTTTCACTTCAACATAAACTTTCAGTTCAGAAATCTTTTCTGTCTTCAGTATGCAATATTACCAGTTAGAGTAGTGGCAAACATCTAGGAGGTTTGTAAAGTTGAATAATTAGATAGACATACTATTAATTTAGCTACACTAAAGTAAATCACAAACAAGCTTCTTGGCCGGAGCCATTAATATACCTTTACATAGAGATTTAATTTCATCTTCAATTAAAAATCATTGATTTGTATTTATATGGACTTTTTATCAATAGTGCTTCATTAGCATATTAGGATATTTTTCTCTTCTCTAAGTAGGGCTTAAGTAAATAGTAACTAGTAGGGCTTACCTAGTTTAGTAACTGCCATTGGCAAAATAAATCTATTGATAATCAGGTTAATTAAGCATACTGACACTCCATGAAATAGTACCTAGAATAAAACAAAATATACAAAGTAAGTATTCAGGATAGCTTATTATATATTTTGCATTTTCCAATGTAAATTAAGCTAGATTGTATGATGTTAATACATGCTCATGGCAGGTATGAAATTTGTCAAGCAAGATGAAAGCACTCTGGAGATTCTCTATCTTCCTGAGCATACTTCACTCATGTTTGAGAATGAAACCAAAATCAGAACTGTGGCTTCTTTCTAGCTTTCTTGTTGGCTCATTCTGAGAGAAGGCAGCTATCTAATTGTGAGCTAAGCTATGGAGAGATCCAAGTGACAAGGAACAGTGGCATGCTTCTGGCCAAGGGCCACCAAGAAACCAAGGCCCTTTATAGTCCAGCTGCCTGCAAAGGATTGAATATTACCAAGAGTCATGCATGTGAGTTTGAAGGACATTTCAAGGCTCATTTGAGCCTTTTGATGATTGACTCCTTAATTTATGCATAAATAGAAGTTATGACAGAAACTAGATCAGAAGCATCCAGCTAATTAGCACCCAGGTTCTTGACTTACAGAAATCAAGATAATAAATGTTTCTTCTTTGAAGCAGTTAAATATGGGGATCATTTGTTACATATCCATAAATAATTAATACATACATATTTAATTATTTTATTCTTATGTCATGCTTCTTATACTCTTTTAGTAATTATTTCAAGTTTCTTGTTTTCAATCTCAGGGCCTGGGGCACTTGTGCATGTTAAGATGTTAAGTGATGCTGTATGACTGAGCTACACCTTCAGTCCTATTTTTATGTTTCTGATGGTTTTTTGCATGTAGAAATAAAATTTAGTTTTACATACTGTGCATGCATATCATGATCTTGCTAAATTTACTTATTCTAGTAGTTATTTAATACAAATGAATCTCTCTGCCGTTTACTCCCATTGTGGCGGGTAGTACAATGTTCCATAGAAGTGTAGAAAGCAGATGTATTTGCTGTTTTCCCAAACTTAGGGGAAAGTATACGTTGTTACCATTAAGTGTCATTTAAGCTTTAGATTTTTAAAAAATACTCTATCAGATTAAGATGGTTTTCTTCAAATTCTACTTCACAGATAGTTTTTCTGTTTTTTTCAAATTTATGAATATGTGTTAAATTTGGTCAAATACTTTTTCTTGAACTGTGGAGACAATTACGGGGTTTTTCTCCTTTATTGTGGTATCATATTGAATGATTTTGATTGATTTTTGAATGCTGACATTAAATATTTGGATAAAACCTACTTAGCCATAAGGTAATATTACTCATATATACATTTAGATTTTATTTGATAAATATTATGAGAATTTTTTAAAATCATATTTTGTGAATAGATTAGTTTTTCTTGTAGTATCTTTATGGTGTTTGGTCTCAGAGTGGGCTAGCCACATAAAACAAGTAAGGAAGTGTTTCATCCTTTTCTATTTTATGGAACAACTTGGGTAGAATTATTTATTCCTTATTTGTTGGGCAGAATTTGCCAACCAAGTTATGTAAGGTTTTCAGTTTTCTCTGTGAGACTATTTTAATTTAAATACCCAATTTCTTTAACAAACATAGAGCTGTTCAGATTTTCTACTTTGTGTGTGTGTCAGTTTGGGTAAGTTGCGTTGTGTGTGTGTGTGTGCTTGTGTGTGTGTGTGCAGGGGTGGTTAGGAGTTTAACCATGTGAAATATTGATTTTCTTGGCTTAAAGTTGTGCATAATTTTCACTTATTATTCTTTTAATAATTGTGAAATTTGTAGTCATGTTCCCTTTTTTATTACTAAGACTGGTAGTTTTCATATTTTCTCTTTCTCCATCTTTATCTCCCCATCTCTCATTCTTTTTAAAGTTTAACATTTTTATTTTGAGATAATTATGGATTCATACACAATTTTAAGGAATAATACAAAGAATGCTAAAGGTGATGGTGCATGCCTGTAATCCCACCAACTTTGGAGACAGACTGGGAGGATCTCCAGTTCAAGGCCAGCCTTAGCAACTTAGTGAAACCCTGTCTCATAATAAAAAATAAAAAGAGCTGGAGATGTAGATTAGTGGCAGAGTGCCCCTGGGTTTTATTCCCAGTACTGGAGAGGGGAATAAAAAGAAGAAAAATCCACAAAATAACACAGAGAGTTCCTGTGTACCATTCACTTAGTTAACCCAGGCTATAGTAATAAGATAAGCAGTCCAATGACAAGTGCAGTCAGGATACAGAACAGTTCATTACCTTAAGGATTTTCCTCCTGCTACTTTTTCATAGTCACTTCCATTTTCCTCCTGCTGTTACCTCTCTTTAGCCACCAGCAACTACTTATTTGTTCCTTATTTCTATAATTTTGACAGTAATGAATATTATATAATTGGAATGAGCTAATATTTTTGTTTTTTGAGATCAGCTTTTTTACTCAGCATAATTCTCTGACGAGTCAAAGGTATTAATAGTTTCTATCAATAATTTGGTCCTTTCACTGCTGAGTAGCATTCCATGGTACAGATAAATACACAACAGAATATTTGAACATTTATCTGGTGAAGGATCTCTGAACCACTTTCCGTTTTTTATTACTACAATTAAAACTTCTATAATCATCATTGCCCATATTGGGTATGCATTTATCATCTGATAATGTCCTATGCATTTTACATATAATTTTTATTTCTCATAATAACCCTTTGAGATAATGGTGTGCTAGTTGATTCTTACCAGCTCTTGAGAGCTAATCATTTAAATATTCAGGAAGCTTCTGGGCAGATTTGTATTCTGTTGATGGGAATGAATATACAACTGAAATTAGTGAATACTTCAAATTAGGACCTCCCCCCAAAACAAGTGTATATGTTGAACATTTACCAGCAAACCACTGGTATTATTATCTGTTTTGGAATGAGCAAACTAGTCTTTGGGGTAGGAACAAAATAACTTTATGATAGCCACACAACAAATCCCAGCTAAGCTAAAAATTTTAGAACCCAGATGCATGAACAATGTTCACCATTACATTGGTCAAATTGATTTTGGTTATTCAGGCAGGTGAAAGTAGATTGAAAAGAGGAAGGAGATCATCTAAAATTAGATCATTTGATTTCAAAAATAGTTACAGGATTTAGTATTTTTAAATATTTGGGCTATTATGTAATTAGATACATAAAAATTACATACATTTACATGCTTCCCTTTACACTTGTAATTTATATAAAACTTATGCATGCATAATGAAAATGGAAGATGTATTAAAATTTCCTACAAATCCCTTTGTAATTATCTTGCCTTGAAATGCAGTAGAAGGAGAACTGTTGGACAGTCTGGGGATACTACCTGAGAAGCACCATGCCTAACAATTAAAATACTCCTCCCCCCAGCATTACTAAAAGTGACCTTATAAAGTTATAGAACGCAATAGAGCCAACCATAAGTAAGTTTCTGTCTCTTCTGAGTGGATATTAGGAGTACATAATACTGAAAACTTTGGATATTTTATACCAAGCACTATTTTAAGTGATTTGTAAGTTTTAATTCTTTGAATATTCATACTGCACCCATTTTTACGCTTGTAAAGGAACTGCGGAATACATAAACTGGTATGGAGAAGAGGAAACCTGCCAGTTTCTCTCCAATCTTGCCATTATAGCTACAGCCCAAGTAGGGTTGAGCTATTTTATTCCAAAAACATATTTTGAATACAGCAACACTTTTTTATAAAATATTCAAATAAGAAACTGAATCTTTCTTTACTTGAGATTTTTCCTTTTCTGATCCAACAGAAAAGTTCGAGTAGGCAACCAGAAGGGCCATGCTTATGTTTGGAGTCCCTTTCATTTCACTCCAGATCATTATGAATGCCCAGCGCCAGCTGAACCCATGGCCAAGTCGAGACAAAAGGGGACTCATCATTATAAAAACCAGAAGTCTGAAAGATAAAACAAGTTTTAAAAAGTTATTCTTGTCATAGAAATTTCTCACCATTTCACTCTATTCTATTCCAATCTATTCCCTGTGGAGATGCTAACTCTGAAACAAATGAGCCATCTTTCACGCATGGTTGGCATGCTATCAGAGGAAGGCAGAAGGTATCCCATAGAGAGACATGCCCAGAGAATGACATTATTCTCTTTGTTTCTTTCTACTAAACAAGTAGTAAGGTCATTTCATATCACTCTTGAGTGGTGCTTTCTCAGGTGGAAAAAAAAAATGAGAGCTTTTTTTAGCTATATTCTATATCTCAATAAGAAATAAAACAAATCCAATAAATAAGCAATGAGAAGAAAATATCCTTCCTTTCTTTTTATTCCTACATTTCAGCACTGCTGCATCTGTCCAAGATTAGTCAATATTTTTCTATTTCTTCTTTCAGACTCATACCATTCCTGCATTTTACACTAATTTTATCTGATAATTTGGGACCAATTTCCACTTGCTTGGCTCTAGTTGAGTTGATGTCAGCAACCCAACTAACATTCCTAGATGAAAATAGAATGTTAGCAATTTGAGGGAGGAGATGTGAGACTCCAGTTACAATGGGTTTTGCTACTCTGCATCAACTGCATGGGCAGACTGGCCTTCCCCTTAAAATTGCAAAAAAGGGGCTACAAAAATTATTTGAGGAGAAAAGTCATTTATAAGAGTGCTTCCTTACAAGATTTTAAATGCTATTTCCAATTCTAATTCATAGAAATTTCTAGATATTTTAAGCAAAAACACAAGATTTTTATTTATGGTAAGTGCTTATCTTCTTGAAACCTCATAGGAAAAACAACACTAGATGCCAAATATTAATAGTAGTTGCCTCAATCATCTTAACTGATTATGAAAGATATTTTTCTTCTTTCTAATTTTCATAAATTTTATGAAGTATTTAACTGAGAAAACTACTGAGCATTAATTTGCTGATAACTCTAAAAATTTTGAGTCAATTGTTCAATCTAAGGTATGAAATATTATTATGATCTTAAGACTTATTGTTTCCTATAAATTGAAAAGTTCAAAGAGCATTCTTACCTTAAAACAATCAGTGTGAAGTAGATATTTAATGAGTAATATATATCAGAAAATGTTATATATAAATATGTATGTGCAGGAATTAAAACTCCAAGAAAAGTAAACACCATAAGAAAAGCAACAAAAGATAGACAATTCCAGAATCTGCATTTTCAGAAAAATTAAAACATAGTTAATTATATTTAATCTAACAATCTTTTTACAAAGTTTACCAATACAAGTTATCATGCCATTTGTTATCAAATAAACATGAATAAAACATGTATCGACACACAATAAGGCTTAAAGTTGAACTACAAAGAAAGGAGCACTAAGGCAAGCAAACAAAAGATTCTGAAGAAATTCTAACCAATTTATGTGTGTAAATTAGTATATTTCTTGATTCATTGTACCTAAAAGAAATGTTCAGATTGTAGTCATGCTGTGTGATGGAACTCAAACATCCAGACACCATCATTATTCAACTTGAAAATACTGATTGTAAAATCCTCGTTTCTTTTAGGAAAGCTAAACTCATTTACATTTAAATAGAATACACACCAGTCTGATGTATATAGTGATAGAACTAAGTCATCCTGTAAAATCTAGCTGGTGTTCAGAGGATGTGAATCTTTTTTTCCTGCCAACTTTGTGGGGAATAATTGAAAAATAGGAATTGTGTATTTTTAAGGTATATTATTTGATGTTTACATGAATATAAACCTCAAAATATCAAAGAAATCATCACCACACTCAAGCTAGTCAACATATTCATCACCTCACATACTTTGTGTGTGTGCCTGCTATAAGAACACTACCAGTCTTCTTAGCAAACTCCAATTATACAAAACAGTAAACTATAGGACATGTGAAGAATACAAATTTATAAGAAAAAATTTAAATAAGCCCTGATAAGATGTTATGATAATATAATATATTACTTAGTCATCTCATAATAAGCAGCATCCATTGTAAGGCGGTTGAGAACTAAGGCTGGATTCTCATCCAGATCATGGGTGATTTCCCTCAGTTTATCAAAGTTGACTACATTATTGGAAACTATCTGCAAATTTGATCAGCATAATCTGAAGAGGCCTGCTGGATTCGGGTACATTCATCTGGGGTAAGGGTGGAAGAGAGGGCGACATAGACGTCATGCCAAGTAAGATTCTAAGTCTGAGAGAGATAGCAGAATTCCTTAATGTAAGTAGAAGAGTCAGCAGAGAAGGACCCAAGAAGGCGCCCTTCAATCTGGGAAAGACCCTGAAGTGAGAATAGGACATGTACTTGGACAATCTCTTTGGCGCCAGCCACTTCCCTGAGAGGACAAAGGAGCTTTGGGTCAGCATTAGAAGGCCTGATGTGCTCAAGTGTGGGCTCTGACTAGAGAAGAGAGGAGTGAGCCAGGGGAGGGATCCACTGAGGGAGATGGGGGAGAGGTTTAAAGTTGAACTACAAAGAAAGGAGCACTAAGGCAAGCAAACAAAGATTCTGTATTAGTAGGAGAGGAGGGTGGAGGAATGGTGTCCTGGAATGGGGGAGCTGTGGCAGAAGGAGGAGAGGGAAGAGAGGAGGGGGAGGATGGATCTGGGTAGGGAGGGGTTGACGGGAAGGCAGGGCTGAGAGCACTTCGTGTGGATCCGAGAATGAGGAAGAAGATATGGAAGAACAATGGAAAAGGGGTTTGGGATTTTTCCCTAGCTAGGAGAACTTGAGTGGTAGAACAGGTAGAGCAGAGGGTGGGACAGGAGCATACATCCCAAAAAGCCTGAATGTAAGGGATCTCTGCCACTTCCCTATCCAGTGACAGAAACTGCCCAAATCAGTGAGGATTTGAAAATCAAAAGTTCCTTCTGGGGGCTATTTTGACCCATTGTCTAGGCTATACTGGGGCCAGGCCACAGTGCAATAAAAGATCAGGCCTACACGGCATAGGTCCTGAGTGAGTCCTAATTTGGCAAAATTGGAACATAGACAACCCAAAGGAGTTTGGGGGTCTAGGGAGGACTCTGTGTTTCCCATCACCTTCCAGCGCCCATGGGGGTAGGTGGGAACAGAAAAAGGCATCCCCAATTCTGATTGCACTCACCTGAGGAATGGAGGGCCAGGTGGGGGTTGAGGTGTCCCTTCAACCCTCCAGGGGCCCAAACAGAGTCGGATGGCTCACACAAGGACTGGGATGTCCTCCGGCCTCGGGGCCTTGAATGGAACGGGCAGGAGTCTATGGCATGTGTGTGACTTACAGATAGATTCCCGAGATGGATGGAGGCTGGATGGTCAGGGGAAACCTGAGCAAGGCTTTATTGATATACGCTCCTAGGCGAGACTCCCCTGTCCAACAGAGCAGGTCTGGGAGAATGGTGCACAGGCTCAGCTGGTTTGAAAGTTTTGTGGGCTTGGGGTAGGAAGGGGAGGGCTTGGGACAGGAAAGGGAAGCTTAGGGCAGGAAGAGGGGGCCTGGGACAGGAAAGGGAGGTTTTGGGGAGTCCTGTGTCCTCCTGGGGTTAGTCACGGGATTGGCTGATTGATGGTAGTTAATCACTGCTTGTCTGATGGTGTCTGATTGATTGTTCTCTCGAGCATGCGGGCTGCCTGGTGTTTTGTTTTCCCTCGCTGCCTTAAACCGACCTAACATCCATTATTACACCAATGGAGCTGGGCAACCTGGGAAGTTCAAGAAGGAAGCCCCCTTAGTCTGAGTCCTAGAAACAAGTTGAAGGGGTGCTATTTTTTTTCCCTACCAGGGATTGAACCCGGGGGTGCTTTACCACTGAGCCACATCATTAGTCCTTTTTAAATGTTTTTTATTTTGAGACAGGGACTTGTTACATTGCTTAGGACCTTGCAAAGTTGCTGAGGCTGGCTTTGAAATTGCAATTCTCTTGCCTCAGCCTCCGGAGTCAATGGGATTACAGGCCTGTGCTACTGTGCCCGGTTTATGGGGAGAGTTTTTAAAAAATTATGAGTCTTATCATTGTACACGCATGGATTTTGGTTCTGGTACATGTAAATATCTATTCTTTTTATTGTCCAGTGTTGAATAGCCAATGGTCTAGAGGGATGAAAATGGACTAGTCATTCTGGGGAAGTCAATTTAACAGGAATAAAAGATTGTATGATCTGGCAAGAAAGTAGTTTCTATTTTGGGAATTTCTTTCTAACAAGATAATACATGAATAGAAGCATAAAAGTGAGGCAGCCACTTCTGCCAATATATTTCCATTCCAAGAGTGGAAACATTGTTAGGTCGGATCATGTCCAGGACGTCCAATCAGGGGGACTGGTCAGCAGCTGCAAGAGCTGCTTGCTAGCCAGATGCTGAGGGCATCAGTAGACACACCTCCTGTCAATCAGCAGGTTTTCCTGACTATCCAGGAAGGACTCTGACCTTCTCTTCCTGCTCCCAAGCCCTCCCCTTCCTGACTGGGCTTTCTTGAAATTCTTTGTGCACTGAAGCCCCAGTGCCATTTCTCTTGGACACGCTCTGATGGACGAGGGGATTTGGCCCGAGAGCGTGTATTCCAATAAAGCCTTGCTGAGTGGCTTAATTCATCTCCTCCTGGTCATCTAGTCTTTACAAACATGAGGACAGAATCCTAACTTAGGGGAGCATGCTAGGCATGTTTGAGGAATAGCAAGGGTCTTGAAATTGAGATTGTAGAGTGTTTATTTATATATCCATGGAAGTGGGTGATGGAAGTAGGGTGGCAGACATACTCATTAAAGGAGAGAAGGTTTAGGAACTAAAAACCAAGAGTGTAAGTATCAACTGAATGGATATTGGCTCCACTTAGAGTAGTGATGGAGAAATTCTGGAGACAGTAAAAGAGATAGGGGCCAAAATTGCCGCAAAATGGAGAGTGTGGCTTGGGGTTCCAGAGATAAACCCAGTCCAGATTGTAGCAGATGGTGTAAACTGAAGGCATGAATTTCAAAAGTGAGCTCTTCTGGAGTAGGAGAAAGAATGATCTAGGAATGATCTGCACTTTGAGGTGCAGAGAGTTTACCTACCTCAACTGCAGACTCAATAATACCAGTGTGCAGGTGAGAAACCCCTCACAACAACTTATAAGTAACATAAGGGAAAGTATATCTTCAGGGGAGATCCAGGTTTTAGTAAAGCAAGAAGGTGAAGGGAGCTTTCTGAATCAATTCCTGTAGATATAAATACTTGTGTGAACTTTTAAATTCTTCTCACAACTGTGGTCCAGCTAATTCTGCTTCACTACAGTTATGCCTGACTTTTATTGCAGTTGACATGATTTTATTGCAGTTCTCCCTGATAAAGAGCTACAGAATCCTCCAAAATCTTATTCCTTAAGCTTCTGGTTTCTGAATTTATTATATCATTGTAATATTTTCTCAAACTCAAAAAATCATTGTTTACTCTCAGGGCCTTTGTTTACACATATGTATCCGTTGAGTGTTTAGGTTGAATTACCTCTGTAGTAAACATTGCACACAACAATACTGCCCATGCAGATCCCACGCACCCCACAGCTGGGTGCCTGGGAGCAAGACAACTGAACATTTTCATCCATAGTCTGGCTTACATTAGGTGACCACCCTTTCTTTCCTGACACTATTAGTCCTCTTCAAATCACCTACCTTAATCTTTTAATTTACCTTATATGGCATCTCTTCATTGTTTTTAAAATAACAGTCTCAATTTTTTTACATAAATTTAAATTTTTTTAAAAAAATACTGCATTGAAATATTTATCTCAATTATTATATTTTTCCCTTTGAAATTTCATGCCTGAGATGAGTCCCTCATTTGTTTAATCTTGGCCTGGTCTAGTGGGTTCAGGATTTAGATGGGAAATTATTGGGTAGATGGTCAGAGATTTCAGGACTGAGTAGGGAAATAGAACCAGCGCAAACTCAAGGTGAGGTTATAACTTTTGCCTAAAATCAAACGATTTGAAAGCACAAGTTTTTAGTGGAATAGTTTCCATGTCAGTGTCTTACTTAGACTATGTAAATGTAGTTACTATTTTAATCTTAGAGCTTCCAGTGCATGAAACACAATGAAAATATGCTAGACACTCACTCAAGAAGAAGTGCTTCAACTCCTGGTTTAAAACTTGTAGAATTTAAAAAGAGTCCCATAATGACCAGGGTGAATATTCCAGACATTTCAGCAAACTCACCTATTGTTAAAAGGGAGGAAAAGTATTAATGGTAGCACAAGTTTTTACCAGAGGTGAAGAAATATATATGTAAATATATATATGGTATGCAAGTTCCCTACCCCTGAGCTACATCTGCAGCTCTCTTTCTAATTTTATCTTATTTGGAGACAGAGTCTCACTAAAGTTGCCTAGGTTGGCCTTGAACTTGTGATCCTCCTGCCTTAGGCTTCCGAGTAGCTGGAATTACAGATGTGTGCCACCAGAACTGGCTGCTTGCTGAATCTCTATGCTGGAGACAAGTGGAAAGTAAGAAAGATGAAAAGGAAAGCTGAAAAAGTGAGGAACTAGAGGTAGCTGTCAGAGTTCATAGTAGTATGAACTGTGTGATATTACTTTCCTGATGAGCGTCCCCTTTTCCCATCCTTAGTAAATTCATCTAAAACTAGAAACTACTGTATATTCAGAAGGAGGAAGAAGAAATCATTAAGAAGGAACATCCCAGAATTATCAGGTATCATGAGACTTTGGATTTCTATAGAATTGGAACTTTAGGATAATTGGATCAAAATCTTCAAGAGGACTGGAGTACCCAGGGAGCTCCCTCGGCATGCACCCAATGTACATGTACACAAAGTCACACATTCAAAAAATAAATGGAATTATACAGTAAAATCTGTTAAAGCTCTTATTTCCACTGAATGTTTAGCAGACATTGTTCTAGTTAATAAATAAAAATTAAAATATTTGTTGTTAATCCTAAGGAGTATCGTGGATATGTTATTTTTATCATATGTTAAATTCCCAAATTTGCATCTGTCTGGGTCCTTTCTATTTCTTTGACTTACTTTGTATATGTGTTAGTACAGCTATATTTCATTTGCTGTAGGCATATTAAATGTTTTGATATCTACCTGGTAGGACAAGTTCTACACTTTAAAAATAAATTGTCTTGTGTATTCACACAGTAATTTTTCTAAATGAACTTTGGACTTGTTTTTACTAAAAAATCTGTTATTGTTTGATTTGGATTGTGATAAATTTTAATTTAATAGTCTTCCCTTCTAGAGATGTAAAAGTATAAACCTTATAATTTGGATTTTTTTTTCCTGGCTAGTAATGCTACGAAAGGCAGAAGCAAACACTTTGAGTAAATTTTTTTTTTTTTTTTTTTTGGTACCAGGGATTGAACCCAGGGGTACTTAAATGCTGAGCCTCATCTCCAGACCTTTTCATTTTTTATTTTGGGACATAGTCTTAATAAATTGCTTTGGGCCTCACTACATTGCTGAGGCTGATCTTGAACTTGTGATCCTCTTGCCTCAGCCTCCTGAGTCACTGGGATTATAGGTGTGTGCCTCTACACAATAAAATTTCCTATACAGATATAGTACAGAGACAAACATTCAATCTGCAGTTGGTCGATGTGGACTCTGCAGATATGGAGAGTGTACTGTATATGTAAAAGATATGCATTGTGTTTTTTGGAAGTAAAACTCTTTGTATATCTTGTAGACCAAGCATATACGTTGTTATACAAATCTTTTTATAACTAAAATAATTTTTTGTCCAATTGATCATGCAATTTTTTCTCTAGGAAAGGCATTCAATTAAGTACTTACTGCAGCTGTGATTTTGTTACATTCTTCTTTCTTTTATAATAGTATTTGCCTTACATTCTTGGTACATTGTTTTCTGTGTATAAATATTTACATATTATCTTTTTTGATAAGTTATTTTAACAAAAATCTTCCTTATAGATCAGTTGAATTATTTCATAAACATTTTTGCCTGGTATGTATTTTCCTAGCACTTTTATTTTGAATTCTTCTATATCATTTAATATTAGGCATTGATCCTTCACTTACAAATATAATAGATGAGGTACAGAATTGCAAGAATGAGACTTATGTGATGGACATCATAACCAAAAACTGTTGACATCCACAGTTGAATCAGTTTTGAATTTAGAATTCCAAACAAGAAACTTTCCAGAAAATATGTCTGAATTCCATACATGACATGATAGCCTAAAAAGACAAGGGAGAAAATAGAAACTAGTTAATAGAACTTACTTGTCTTTAATTTTAAGTGATACTCTGGGTCAACTCTTCTTTTTGGCATTATCTTTAAAATTAACTCATTGTTGTGATGAACATTGCAGTGCAGGTATCCCTTCAACACTCTTATTTTAATTCCTTTAGATAGCTACCCAGAAGTAAGATTATTAGCTTATATGGCAATTCTATCTTTACCATTTTATTTTTATTTTTTTAATTTTTGGTACAGGGGATTGAACTCAGGGGTACTCGACCACTGCGCCACATCCCCAGCCCTATTTTGTGTTTTATGTAGAGACAGGGTCTCACTGAGTTGCTTAGCGTCTCACCATTGCTGAGGTTGGCTTTGAATTCATGATTCTCCTGACTCAGTCTCCTAAAGTGCTGGAATTACAGGGGTGCACCACCGCGCCCAGCTTATCTTTATCTTTTTGAGGAAACTACACACTGATTTACCTAATGGCTATGTTAATTTACATTCCCACCAACATTGCACGAGAGTTCCCTTTTCATATATTCATCAACACTTATTATCTTTTGTATTTTTGACAAAAGTCATTATAACAGACATGAATGCTATCTCATTTGTGACTTTAGTTTACATTCCCCTAATGAGTAGTGATGATGAGTGATATTACACACTTTTTCAAATACCTGTTATATATGTGTATGTTTTCTTTTGAGAAATGTCTGTGTCCTTTGCCCATTTTTAATTGGGGTATTTGTTTCCAAGACATGAAATCTCTGGGCATGGTGGTGCACACCTGTAATCCCAGCACTTTGGGAGGCTGAGACAGGAGAATCATGAGTTCAAAGCCAGCCTCAGCAATGGCAAAGCGCTAAGCAACTCAGTGAGACCCTGTTTCTACATAAAACACAAAATAGGGCTGTGGATGTGGCTCAGTGGTCGAGTGCCCCTGAGTTCAATCCCCGGTACCAAAAAATATAAAGAAGATATGGAATCAGTTGAAGTGTATATCAACAGACAGATGGATAAAGAAACGTGGTATACACATACACATACATGCACACATACAGCCATTAAAAGGAAGAGAAAGGAAATTTTGTCATGTGCAACAGCATGGAGGAATTACAGGGCATTATGCTAAGTGAAGTAAGCCAGGCATAGAAAGAAAAATACCACACAATCTCACTCATATGTGGAATCTAACAAATTTGAACTCACGAAAGTGAAAGGAGGATAGTTACTAGAGGCTGGAGGGGAGGAGGGCTGGGGAGGAGGGAATTATTGATCAAAGGGTACAAAGTTTTAGGTGGACAGAAAGAATAAGCTTTGAGATCTATTGCATAGCAGAGACTACAGTCAATAATCATTCAAAATAATTAAATTTAAAATGTCTCAACATAAAAAAAATATAGGTAGCAATACCGTGGACGTGTTCATTAATTTTATTCCACATATATGAAAATGGGATGGGCAAAGGACAGGTGGTCAGCATAAACAATAAATGATCTGGTTGGAAAGATAAGAACTAATAGGCTAATTATCAAAGAAAAGAAAATGGGTTGCTAACACTTCCGGGGAATTGCTCTTTCCAACGCAAGGGGTTGCTGATGGTTAGCCCCTGGGCTGCTCTTTTCCTGCCCTTAGGCCCTGCAGACAGGTGGGAGAGAAAACCTGGGATCTATAAAAAGGCAAGACACACCCACTCCAAGGATACCCAACTGTGTCCCCTTCTCTCTATCTCTGTCTCTCTCTTAAATAAAACTTGCTTTGTATGCTTGCCTCATGTGTCTGGGGTGTTTAATCTTCAATATCAGGGGAATGAGGACCCGATCCTGATTCCCAAGACCGGTATCAAAGATATCACGTTGTATCCCACAAGTACGTTCAAGAATGGCCTGCTATTTAAAAATAATATTAATTGTAAAATAGTTCATTTCTTTTAGAACACATACACAGTGTTTTCTTTTTCTTTTTCCTTTTTTCTTTTCTTTTTTTGGTGTGGCACTGGTGAATGAACCCAGGGGTGCGCTATCATTGAGCTACCTCCCCAGCCTCCTTCCTTTTTATTTTATTTTGAGACAAGGTCTCGCTAAGCTGCCTGAGGGTGGCCTTGAACTTGTGATCTTCCTGTCTCAGCAGGCTGAGTCACTGAGATTACAAGCATGGGCCAATGCACTTGAGGAAACAGTTTCTTTTTATTTGCTAAAAGCCACACTTAAATTTGTAAAATTTGGTTTTAGGAGTTTAAAAGCATCTCTCATTCTGGCTCCACTAAAGAGTATATTTGTATCCAGTGTCTACTGTGTGTCAAGTGGTGTCATAAATCTTGGAGGTACAGAAATGAACAAGAAGTATGAAATCATGAATTCATGAAATTCATATTCTGGGTCTAACAGGATGAATAGGGAACAGAAAAAGAAACGCCTCTGGGTCTCTACTGGGTAAATCTCCTGCATCATGCTGGCCTGTGAACTGATTGCTTCTTTATTGTTGGGCATTTCATTTGCTTTGAAATGACCCCTGATAAACAATGCTTCAGTGTTATATTTCTGCATTTTTTTTTTTTTTTGTGCTTCTTTGGTTATTTCCTTGGTTCCTAAACGTGAAATCACTGCAATGAAAGAATAGTCACTTCTTTGTTATTGTTGACATTTTTAGGTTTTGCTTAATTGCTTTCTAGAAGGCAACATGAGGACCCATGGCCTGCCATGAACCAGAAGCCTGAGCTCATGGCACCAGGCATGCCCAAGGGCAAGGAAGCACTCCCACCTTTGGAAGAGGTTATTGGGGAGCAAAATTTGAATCACAGAGGAGAGTGGGTCCTGGGGTCATAAGCCTGAGGGGCAATCCAGTGGAATAAGTAGAAAGAGAGAAATCAACCAAAGCAAAGGCTGGCCCACAGAGCAGCAGCAAGTGCCCCCCCCCAAAACAAGTAAATCTTAAAATGGTGCTTTGAGGTGGTAGATGAGAGGGGGGAAAACTTTTAAGAGTATTTGCCCATAAGCAGAGGTTGATTTAAAGGTATCCCTGTCTGAAATGACATCTTTTGTGAATAGTTCTGATCTTCTGAGGTTCAGCTTTTTAACACGTGTTTTGAAAATATGTCTTAGTTTCCATTAGCATACAGTGTATCATCCTTATTTTTTAAAAAAGAAATAAAATAAATTATTTTTGCCCATAATCCCCGTTGGAGGGGACTGAGATTCATACCCAACTGAACTCATTCCCAGAAAGACAGCCATGGTTTCTACATTTACCAGCTAAAAAGAATAATATCTCTTGAAATAGTCTGAACGTGAGAGAATTTCACATCTGGCTCTCCAGGCCACACAAGTTCCAGCCATGGAGCTGCCAGGGTAGGAGAGTCCAGCAGCTCTTGTCACCGAAATATGACATGCAGGCTGACTCTTGTTGCAGAAGCACACAGGCATCTGGAGTTAGAAGACTTTGGTTGGAAAGTTGCTTTCTCCTTTAAGAAAGGAAAATAGCATTTAATAAGTAACAAGTTTGCTGCCTAGATTTATTAGCCAGGAAAAGTCTCAAAGCAAATAAATCTGTTACTGCGTAACACTTTTCTTAAAATACTATAACATCCATGATGGATAAGGTAAGAACAATACTCTTGTTAATTTTTCTGTTATGAAATATGCGATAACTTCAAAGAGTAACACTATTTAAATAATTATGTAAGGTTAGAAGAAAATTTATTCTGAAAACATCCTTTTAAATTCTAAGGGAAATTTTTCTTTCAAAGTTATTACAAATTCAAAGTCCTATTTTCTCATAAAATAAGTAAACTACTCCAGCATAGTTTTTATTACTGAAGTTATTGCTATTATTATTTTAGTAGTGATTATGTATAATTTCTATCCCCCTCATAATAACCTAAAAATAAGCCCACAAAGTTTTGTTCCATTGATGGCTATGAAAACTACAAGGCGGTGCCAGAAAACCTGCCAACCAGTAGGAGCACAGGCCAAGGCCCAGGACCACCTTCAGGGACCTCTGTGGGAGCCCAGCCAAGGTCAGGCCCAAGACTGCTACCCATAACTCTACCGACCCATGGGGGTACCCAGACCCAGGCGAAGGACGGCCTCCAGGGATCCCTGTGGGAGACCAGGCCTAAGTGAGGCCCTGGTCTGCCACACAGTTCAATGCCAGAGCCCCTGCTAATCTGCAGGAGCCTAGGCCCAGGGCCAGACCCACCACCTGGGACCCCTAAAGGAGTCCAGGCCAAGATTAGGCCTAGGATTGCCCTCACAGTGTGTGTGAGAGCTGAGGCCCAGGACCACTCCTGCACCAAGTGGAGATCCACACTGTTGCTCCCCTCCTGTGTCCATCTTGGACACTCCAGCCATCCCCATAGCTTTTCCCATGTAGTAGCCTCTACCTTGGGACAACAGTCAGAACCTGGAGGCTGCAGCCCACCAAAGCATTGCATTTCTGATCAATCAGCCAAAACCCATTATAAACCCTTTTAGCCCCATCTCTGAAAGCGTTTGCATCCATCTTGGGCCACTCCCACTGCCATCTTGAGTTATTTCCACTACTGCTGCCACCATCTTTAGTGGCAGTAGTGTCCATTTGGGGACACCTGCTGGGGACTGGAAGTGAACACAAAGGTGAGATACAGGTAATCTGTAGGGTCACTACAAGATTATAGGATAGAAACTGCAATGCATAAGACCAGCATTGCAAGAAAGGAAGATACATAATCAACATGAAAAAGCAAGGGAAGAAAGTGCCTTAAATAAACCAAGATGCTACAATAATAGAATCCATTGACAGCACAATTGATGAAATGTCAGAGAATGAATTCAGAATGTACATAATTAAAATGATCAGCAAATTAAAGAATGACTTAAATGAGAAAATACAGGCAAAAATTGATCATTCCAACAAAGAGATAAGAGAGCAAATAAAGGCAACCATCAATCACACCAACAAAGATAAGGGAGCAAATACAGGCAGCAAAAGATTACTTTAAGAAAGAGCTAGAGATGTGAAAAAAACCAATCAGAAATTCTTGAAATGAAGGAGCCAATAAACCAAATAAAAAACTTAATAGAAAGCATCACCAGCAGACTAGATCACTTGGAAGACAGAACCTCAGACAATGAAGACGAAATATACAGTCTTGAAAATAAAGTTGACTATGCAGTGAAGATGGTAAGAAACCATGAACAGAACATACAAGAATTATGGGATAGCATCAAAAGACCAAATATAAGATTTATTGGGATAGAGGAAGGCACAGAGAGTCAAACCAAAGGAATGCACAATCTCTTCTATAAAATAATATCAGAAAATTTCCCAAACATGAAAAATAAATTGGGAAATCAAAGACAAGCAGCTTACAGGACACCAAATGTACAAAACTATAACAGGTCTACATCAAGGCACATTATAATGAGAATGCCTACCGTACAGAATAAGGATAGAATTTTAAAGGCTGCAAGAAAGAGGAATCAGATTACACATAGTGGGAGACCAATTCAGATCTCAGCAGATTTTTCAACCCAGACCCTAAAAGCCAGGAGACCATAGAACAATATATACCATATACCAAGCTCTGAAAGAAAATGAATACTGACCAAGGATCTTATATCCAGCAAAATTAAGCATCAGATTTGCTGATGAAATAAAGACCTTCCATGATAAACAAAAGTTAAAATAATTTACAGTGAGAAAGCCTGCACTACACAGCATTCTCAGCAAAATATTCCATGAGGAGGAAATGCTAACCAACAATAAAATAAACAAAGAGAAAAACTACACTAAAGGAAAGTCCAAACAAAGGAGAAATGAAGTCAAGATAAAAACCAAAAATAAACTAAAATGACTGGGATTACAAATCATATTTCAATAACTCTGAATGTGAATGGCCTAAACTCATCAATTAAAAGACATAGACTGACAGATTGGATAAAAAAAAAAAAGGCCCAACAATATGCTGCCTTCTAGCGATTCATCTCACAGGAAAAGGCATCCACAGACTAAAAGTGAAAAGGTAGGAAAAAACATATCACTCACATGGACCACGTAAACAAGCAGGGGTTTCCATCCTCATATCAGATAAAGTGGACTTCAAACCAAAGTTAATAAAAAGGGATAAAGAAGGACATTGCATACTTCTTAAGGGAATCATACATCAACAAGAAATAACTATCATAAACATCTGTGCCTCAAACAATGGGGCATTTATTTATATCAAATAAATCCTTCTCAACAACAAGAATCAAAAAGACCATAACACAATAATACTTGGTGACTTAACAGACATATATAGAGTATTCCTTCCATCAATGAGAAAATATTTTTTTTTCTCAGCAGCACATGGATCCTTCTCCAAAATAGATCATATGTTATGCCACAAAGCAAGTCTTACCATATATGAAAAAACAGAGATACTACCCTTCATCCTATCTGACAACATGGAATAAAATTAGAAATAATGACAGATTAAAAAATAGAAACTACTCCAAAACCTGGAAACTAAATAATACGATATTGAATGATGCATGAATAACAAAAGACATCAGGGAAGAGATAAAAAAAATTCTTAGAGGTAAATGAAAACTCCAATGCAACATATCAAAATCTCTGGGACACCACGAAGGCAGTGCTAAGAGGAAACTTCATTGCATTAAGTTCATTCATTAAAGGAAGAAAAAGTCAACAAATAAATGACTTGACACTACATCTCAAAGCCCTAGAGAAAGAGCAACAAACCAATACAAAAGAAGTAGAAGACAGGAAATAATTAAAATCAGGGCTGAAATCAATGAAACTGAAACAAAAGAAACAATTCAAAAAATTGACAAAACAAAAAGCTGGTTCTTTGAAAAAATAAACAAAATTGACAAACCCTTAGCCACCCTAATAAAAAGGAGGAGAAAGAAAACACAGTTTACTAAAATTCATGATGAAAAAGGAAATATCATGAAAGACACTACTGAAATACAGAAGATAATTAGAAACTATTTTGAAAATTTATACTTCAGTAAAATAGAAAACCCTGAAGACACCAAAAAATTTCTAGAAGCATATGATCTACCCAAATTGACCCAGGAGGACATACACAATTTAATCAGACCAATTTCAAGCAAGGAAACAGAAGATGCCATCAAAAGCCTAACAACCAAGAAAAGCCTGAGACCAGACGGATTCTCAGCGAAGTTCTATAAGACCTACAAAGAAGAATTAATAACAATAATCCTCAAACTATTCCATGAAATAGAAAAGGAGGGAACTCTTCCAAACTCATTCTATGAGGTATCACACTGATACCAAAACCAGACAGAAACACATCAAAGAAAGAAAACTTCAGACCAATATCCCTAATGAACATAGATGCAAAAATTCTCAATAAAATCTTGGCAAATTGCATACAAAAACATCAAAAAGATAGTTCACCATGATCAAGTGGGGTTCATTCCAGGGATGCAAGTTTGGTTCAACATACGGAAATCAATTAACTTAATCCATCACATCAATAGACTTAAAGATAAGAATCATTTGATTCTATCAATTGATGCAGAGAAAACATTTGACAAAATGTAGCACCCTTTTATGTTCAAAACACTAGAAAAACTTGGGATAGTAGGAACATACCTCAACTTTGTGAAAGCTGTCTATGCTAAACCCAAGGCCAACATCATCCTAAATGGACAAAAATTGGAAGCATTCTCTCTAAAAATGGAAACAAGACAGGGATGCACTCTCTCACCGCTGCTATTCAACATAGTCCTTGAAACACTAGCCAGAGCAATTAGACAGACAAAAGAAATTAAAGAGATACAAATAGGAAAAGAAGAACTCAAATTATTGTTATTTGCCGACAACCTGATTCTATACTTAGAAGATACAAAAAATGCCACCAGAAAACTTCTAGAATTAATAAATGAATTCAGCAAAGTAGCAGGATATAAAATCAACACCCATAAATCAATTGCATTTCTATACATCGGTGATAAATCCTCTGTAAGAGAAATTAGGAAAACTACCCCATTCACAATAGCCTCAAAAAAAAAAAAAAAAAAAACAAACTTAGGAATCAATTTAACAAAAGAGGTGAAAGGCCTCTGCAATGAAAACTACAGGACACTAAAGAAAGAAATTGAAGAAGACCTTAGAAGATGGAAAGATCTCCCATTCTCTTGGATAGGCAGAATCAATATTGTCAAAATGGCCATACTTCCCAAAGTGCTATATAGATTCAATTAAAATCCCAATGTCATGCCTTATAGAAATAGAAAAGGCAATCATAAAATTCATTTGGAAGAATAAAAGACCCAGAATACCAAAGCAATCCTTCACAAGAAGAGTGAAGCAGGAGGCATCACAATACCAGACCTTAAACTATACTACAAAGCTATAGTAACAAAAACAGCATGGTACTGGCACCAAAATAGACATGTAGACCAATGGTACAGAATAGATGACACAGAGACAAACTCACTTAAATACAGTTATCTTATACTAGACAAAGGTGCCAAACACATACATTGGAGAAAGATAGCCTCTTCAACAAATGGTACTGGGAAAACTAGAAATCCATATGCAGCAAAATGAAACTAAACCCCTATCTCTCACCATGCACAAAATTCAACTCAAAGTGGATCGTGGACCTGGGAATTAAATGAGAGACCTTATGCCTAATGGAAGAAAAATTAGGCCCAAGTCTTCATCATGTTGAATTAGGACCTTTCTTCCTTAACAAGACTCCTATAGCACAAGAAGTGAAATCAAGAATCAATAAATGAGATGGATTCAAACTAAAAAGTTTCTTCTCAGCAAAAGAAATAATCAATGAAGTGAACAGAGAGCCAACATTCTGGGAAAAAATTTTTCCCACACACACATCAGATATAGTACTAATCTCCAGGATATATAAAGAACTGAAAAAACTTAACACCAATAAAACAAACAACCCAATCAATAAATGGGCTTAGGACCTGAACAGACACTTCTCAGAAGAAGATATACAATCAATCAACAAACATATGAAAAAATGTTCACCATATATAGCAATTAGAGAAATGTAAATCAAAACTACTCTAAGATTTCATCTCATGCCATTCAGAATGGCAATTAACAAGAATATAAGCAACAATAAGTGTTGGCAAGGATGTGCGGGAAAAGTCACCACTCATACATTGCTGGTGGGACTGCAATTTGGTACAATCAATCTGGGAAGCAGTATGGAGATTCCTTAGAAAACTTGGAATGGAATTACCATTTGACCCAACTATCCCATATACTCAAAGGACTTAAAAACAGCATACTACAGTGACACAGCCACTTCAATGTTTATAGCAGCTCAATTCACCATAGCTAAACTGTGGAACCAACCTAGATGCTCTTCAATACATGAATGGATAATAAACTGTGGTATATATACACAATGGAATATTACTCAGGAATAAAAGAGAATAAAATTATGGCATTTTCAGGTAAATAGATGGAGTTGGAGAATATCATGCTAAGTGAAGTAAGCCAATCCCAAAAAACCAAAGGTTGAATGTTCTCTCTGATAAGTAGATGCTGATCCATAATGGGGGAGGGGACATGGGAAGGATGGAGGAAATTTGGCCAAAGGGGAGGGAAGAGAGGGGGGAATGGGGGTAGAAAAGATGGTGGAATGAGATGGACATCATAGCCCTAGCTTCATGTATGACAGTATGTATGGTGTGATTCTACATCACACACAACCAGAGAAATGAAAAGTTGTGTTCCATTTGTGTACAATGAATCAAAATGCATTCTGCTATCATCCATACCTAATGAGAATAATTTTTAAAAAGTACAACACAATCTTTATCAAAATGAGACAGCTTTGTCTACTATGTTTATGAATTCCTAGATCCCAGAATAAGATCTATGACATGGTGCACATCACTAAATAATTGTTGAAGAATGAGTGAACTTTCACATTAGTACCTCCTTTCCCCCCACTTTCCTCTTCTTACTTACAGTGATTTTCTAGAAAGTCCTCTAGATTAGACTGTAAATATAATTTCTGATATGTTTTTCTGAAATTCTGTGGTTATTATATCATATTCATTTATTTATTTGACACTAGAGATTAAACTCAGGGGCATTTTACCACTGAGCCACATCACAGCTTTTTCTATTTTTTTATTCTGAGACAGGGCTTGCTAAGTTGCTTGGAGTCTTTCTAAATTGCTGAGGCTGGCCTTGAACTTGCAATCCTCCTGCCTCAGCCTCCCAAGACACTGGGATTACAGGTGTGTACCATCCATCACACCTGACAATATATCATATTTTACATGGGGCCTGGTATAATACTGGTCTAGTAGCTGAACGTGAATCTTCTTGGCTGGCATGAACCATTTTACTTCTTTGTGCTTTTCAGTTATCCCTAAGTTGGCCTTTCAGTTTTTAAGATGCTTGGGACACAGAAAATCTCCTGTTCTCACTTTAGTAATATCCAGGAAGATCATATTTGCAGGGAATTTTATGGTGAAAATTCTGAGTGCTTTATTGAGTCATGTCCATTGTACTCTGGATTTTGTACTCTGGATTTTGGAAGAGGTTGTGTATGTGTTTGTTTGACCTTCTTCTGCATTACTGATGGCAGATTGGAAGTACTTAAAGATGATGGACCTTTCTGTACTAAGTGGGGATTCCAGGTTCACCACATACGTTCCAAGCTGTAGGGTCCTGGGTAAACCAACAACGAATATAGCTCCACTAGTTTGTTGCTCACAAGTTTCAGAAGCTAAAACAAAGGTTTCCTATGCCCAAGCTGGGTAACTCTTGGCTACCAGCTCCCTTGAGGAAGAGGAAGAGGTGGTCCCCAAGATGGGTCTTTTGGGGAAAGATTAGTCTTTATTTATAAGTCTTTATTTATAAGTTTCGATATAGGTGGGCGAAGCAGAGGTGGATCCAAATAGAAGTGAACAGGGTTGCTGGATGTTCAACAATGAAACACTCTCCAAGACAGGTGGTACAGCTAGCAACATACTTCTTGAGTGCTTGGAAAGGTAATTTGGGATGCTTTTAATTTCTGAGAGAAATGTAGCAGAAAGATTGCGTTTCAACAGAGTGCTTATTTGGTATCATACAGACCCTTTGGTATGCTAGATCATACGCTAGAGGCACCTCCCAAACATTCTTTTCTCAAGAGGAGAAAGGCAATAGCGGAAATGCTACAGAAGACGCATGGTGAGTGGAATACTGTCTGTTATCATTTTCTCAAGAAGGCCTGTATTCACTGTTTTTCCAAAACAAGTACAAATGACAACATGATAAAAACAAAAGAAAAAGAAATGATTAGTATTATTATGAAAATATTTTTATTTCATGGACACCTTGATCCTCTTCCCCCACTGCCTAGTGATTCAGACTACACATTAAAAATGATTTTTTTTTTTTGCTGGGCATGGAGGCGTGTGCTGTGTGTGCCTGTAATCCAAGTGGCTCAGGAGGCTGAGGCAGGAGGATTGCCAGTTCAAAGCCAGCTTTAGCAACTTAGCAAGGCCCTAAGCACTCAGTGAAGTAAAATAAAATATAAAAAAGGATTGGAGATGTGGCTCAGTAGTTAAGCACCTCTGGGTTCAATCCCTGGTACCAAAAAGAAAAGATTTTTTTTTTAGGAGGAAGATATGGTTTTGATTAGGGAGAGGCACTCAGGATGCTTCTACGAGTGTAACACTCTATTTCTTGTCCTGAGTAATAAGTACACAGATATATTTTAAGATCACTTAAGTTACATGTCATTATGTGCACATGTGCATGATAAAGGGGAAACCCCTTATGTTTCAGGGCTACTTGAAGAAGGTGAATGAGAGCACTTATGAGCACCTCTGCTATTAGCACTGCTCTCTGGCCCTGTAGATGGTTACAAAACTCACTTTTTCTCTGGGTTGACCTCTTTCTGTGATACTCCTGGGAGATGGTCCCACGGAAAATGGAAGGGAAGTTGCCTCCTCCCACTACTAATAAACGTACTTCTTGGCTTATCGGCTAAGCTGCTCTGTGGCACATTAACAGCAACAACTACTCCCCTCCTTGTCAAGTGTTTTGGTTCAGACCAGGCCTGTGAATCTGGCTTGTAAGCATCCTCAGGAAAAGCCCCAATCCGTACTCACAACTGAGCCATGACTGATACTAAATTAAGGAAGCTGTGGCAGCAGCAGTATGTAAAGGGTAAATCAGTACAACATACTATTTTATTTTTATAAGCACAGTTTATGGCAAGATATTATAAAATTCATGTCAGCTTTCAGAAAATCCAGGATTCTGATTTTAAGAAATTAAGAAAAAAACTAGGTCCTTACCTAAGCTTTTGGTTTTCCAGTACTGTCTTTTGAAGTTAATATTCACAACACTACTGAATACAATTATTGATATAACAGAGGTCATCAGACTTTCTCCATTAATTAAATTTGTGAGGGCTCTTGAAAGACCTGTGAATACATAAGTAAAGTAGTGAAGCAGTTGTCTAGATAATCTAGTTAAAGTTAGAAATTATCTGACTTTCCCACACATTCCTTTCAATAGTTTAAGAAATGAAATTCCATGAATAGTCAGCATCCTGGTATTACCTACCTTCATCCTAATTTTTGTCTCTATATGATGATATTCCAAGTTTAAGCATCTATTGGTTGTCCTTTTCCTCTGCCTATATTACCTAAACTATAATTTTCAGTATCTTTAATGATTTTCTAATAACCATGGGAGAAAAATATTATTATATAGTAAAATTCCTTTCTGTGAATCAACCACTCTACAAACTGTGATCACAGTCTAACTGTAATACATTTGCTGACAGAAGAGAAGAAAAGCTAGGGCATTCAGCTTCTGCCTCGACGGTACAGTGCACTTCACTTTCCATGCCCACTGCTGTAAGACTCTGTATAAAAAGATCCAGTCTCTTCTGTTATGAGACTGGATGAAAGCAGAAAGACTCCTGCTTCTTCTTTCTTGCACCTCTGCAACCATCATGGCAGTGTTCCTTGGCCTCCCTACCAGATGTGAGAACCCAGCCTATATTGTGAGAACTGCCATACTCATGAGGAAGAGTAAACCACAGTTGCTTTGAGAAACGACATTTATTACTAAGCAAAACCTACTATTGTGGTCTAATTATTCTATTTTAGAAAATAAAACTAGTATAGGAAAAAGTGAGTATTTGGAAATAACCAATTTAAGGGTATAAGATAAGCAAAAGAACAAAGAAAACTCAAGACAATATGAATGTACTCTACTGATAGTCCTGGCAGATTAAAAAATACTATATATCATTCATATGCACATATATATCCTTAAGATATATAATTATATATAGCATATAAATTTGTATGTATAAAATAGCTATATATTTATAAATAGATATATAAATGTAATATATCAATACATATATTTTTGCACATTTATAAATATGTGTAAATAAGCATATATTTATAAATCTTGTTTTAAAAATTCAAGCATAAATGCTGATGAAAAGGGTTCATTTTTTTTTGAAATACAAAGTGAGGAGAAAAATAAAATTCAAAAGGTAATGTCAAGATGACTAACATTTATAAGAATAACTTTGCAAGATCCACCAAATAAATTATTTAAATTAAAAAATGACAGGCTAGAAAAGTCAGTAGAATACTGGGTTTCAAGATTGTAAAGTTAAGCTGAGAACATTGGTGCACACTGTAATCCTAGCAGTTTGGGAGGCTGAGGCAGGAGGATCACACGTTTGTGGCCAGCCTCAGAAAGTAAGTGAGACTCTCAGAAACTTGGCGAGATCCTGTCTCAAAATAAAACATAGAAACAGCTGGGGATGTAGCTCAGTGGTAAAGCATCCCTGGGTTCAATCTCTAATACCCCTCCCCCCAAATTATGAAGTTAAAATATTTGTGAAATCAGATTCCAGGTATTACAGAACTCCTTCAAATTTATTGAAAAAAAGAAGTTCTGGCACTCAGAAAGTCACATAAAAGTAGCAATGTGAGGTAAAAGAGTAAGGGGAGGAAGACAAGAATTGAGAGCGGGTGACTGATGTAGGCACTTTCTTCTAAAGCTTCACCTCACTCCATGTTCCTTTTCATGAAAATTCATCTTTCCTTTATTCATGTATTTATTCATATATTTATACATGCTATATCTCTCTCTTGCTTTCTTTCTGCTTGTCTCATAGAGGTCTTTTCTCTTTAACTGACCATAAAGTGAAAAAGAAATTGAAATGATTATGTGTATGTGTGTGTGCATATGCAGGAATGTCATATTAGTATTCTATTTTGAAGTATATTTTTGGTACCCATTATTAAAAAGTAACTGGGGAGGAAATTAGTTTATTACTTTTATTGTACAAGGCTCTCACTGTTTTGCTTTTCTTAAATTAACTTGGTATTTTACCTTTAAATATAGATTTACTTATCCAAAAGCCATATATATTATAAATACTATGTGATTGATAATGTTATCATTTTTGACTTTTCAGGCTTTTGGTCTTCATGGTGACAATGACTTAAAAGGAATTTTTCTTTTAAAGTGGCATCATCCTAATGACTGTTTCCAAAAGACAGAAAAAACTGGGTAACAGAAATGTCACCACATGAATATGTAGCATTGTAATGCCTCAGAATTGTTCTGTTGGCTCAAGTAGAAGCATGTATAAAGAATTATAAATAAGGGATGGGATTGTGGCTCAGCAGTAGAGTGTTTGCCTCACATGCATGAGGTACTGGGTTCGATCCTCAGCACCACATAAAAATAAATAAGTAAAATAAAGATATTGTGTCCATCTACAACTAAAAAAATAAAAAATAAAAAGAATTCTAAATAATCCCTGTCCTAATTCACAACTGGATAGATGGCCTTTTTTGGACACTAAGTTCATCACTAATATTTTCTTCTGTCCTAAACCTCACTTCCAGAATTTTTGCTAATCCTTCATCCCCAAATCCCTCACTACACCACTTCACATAGTGAAAAACTACCACAAACAAAGGATCTTAAAATAAGCACACGTGAACTATAAAACATGATATATTCAATGTAGGAAATAAGAAAAATATACCTACCAAGGTCTCTTATAGCAGCGGCAGTCAGCATGGGGTCTGAACTCAAAAGAATAACTGAAAATAGGAGCCATGGAATGGTCTTCAAAAGTAATTTATTCACAGATTGCAGATACCAAAGAATTAAGAAATAATTGATCACAAAGCCAGGAATTGTGATTAAAAGTATCTGCAAAGAAAGTTCAGAGTAGAAAAATAAGGTTGGTTTTGTAGTCTATTTTAAAAAGCAGATGTTCAGGATTTTTAGAAATGTAGAACCAGATAACACTCACAAGTACCTACCAAGAGATGCACTGGCCCTGTTCCAGCTAACCCCTCCCTGAAACCCTACCTCATCCCACATGACCAGAAATGCAGAAATGGCTTAGCAGAGATCATCTGAGTCAACCCAATCCAAATCATATCTCTTTTCAGTTTCATCTATTTGTCATTCATATGAAATTTATGTACCTGGATTTAGGTTAAAATGTAAATTGTTCTAATAGTTTTGTTTTAGGTAATGCCTTCTATTTACAAAACTGTTTTGATTCCTTTGAAAGAAATGTACACCCTGCTCCTGATCTGAAGTATTTTATCTCAAGGACTTTCCCTGATACAGTTCAAATTTCCCAAGATGAAAAAAGAATTAATAGGCTTGCATCTGCTTCTACTAATTTTCTTATCTGCTTTTGTTCTTTGAAAAGTGGATGTAGGAAGCTTTAGATAGTAAGAATTAAAATATGATTTTTTCTCAGCAGTTACTTTTTCCTAGAGCTAATATATTTCATAATAGCTTTCTTATAGCTTCTCAGAATAAAAATTTAAATTGAAGTTCTGCCAGTCAGATTTTCAGATTGCTTTTTTTCCCCCTCCATCATTTTACCCTGGGTTGTTAATGTGCTAGATAATTGCCAAGATACAGTTTATTCACTAAAATACTAAGCTGAATTAGACTCTGATACTCTGTACTTTTTTCAACTTTTTTTGTTTTCTATTTTGTAGCAAAATTTTAAATCTCTGAAAATAAATAATACAGTTCATGAGAGAATGGTATTGCTGGAAAAGAATACTTACCTGCCAAAATAACTTTTGAAGCATGTATACATCCATGTCATATGCAACATTAAATAAAATTACTGGTGTAAATATACCAAAAAATAATTCTGGATTCATCCATTGTATGGCATCTGCATATCTTTGGATCTATCAACATAATATTATTTTATTTTTATTTGTTCACCTCTTTCTTAGTATAGAATATATACCACATACCCCTATCTCTAGCAACAGAGAAAGAAAATCTGAAAAAGTACCAGACATAGTGGCACACATCTGTAATTCTGCAACCTGGGAGGCTAAGGTAGGAGGATTTCAAGTTTGAGACCAGCCTCAGGAATTTACTGAAGTCCTAAGCAATTTAGTGAGACCCCTTTCTCAAAATAAAAAATAAAAAGGAGGCTGGAGATATACTTTAGTGCTAAAGTGTCCCTGGGTTCCACTCCCAGTGTCAGTACAAAAAAAGTGAAAATCTGAAAAGTTATGACATAATGTAGTAAGTGCTAAATTCTTAATTCTATAGGATTTTTCTCATTTTCCATCTGATTATTATTACTATTAGAGAGGAAAGTTAAAGTTAATATGCTTCTCTATGCCTATTTTATTTTTGTAAATAGGTATAGAAAACATTGACATAGGTATGAGAGACTATGTAGTAGATTTTCAGGCATACAAGAGAAAGATTTCAGAGAGGTGAATTAATATGCACAAATATCCATGAAAGAATAAATGATAATATTAAATTATAGATAATTACTCATAGCTTATATAGAAGATACATGTGGAAGTATAAAAGACGAACCAAGATAGAAACTTAAAAGTTAATATAGTTCATGAAATAACTAATTAATGATTAATAACTAATAATTAATCTTTAATTGACATTAGTAAATCCTATTATGGATACCCACTCGACATTCATTCATTAAAGAAACACTGACTACCCACTGTATTAAGCAATACCTTATTGTTGGGGTGATAATTTTCCACAAGCCGCTTTCATTACTCTATGTCTTAAGAATGCAGGCACTCATTGCTTTTCATGAATGCTTGTGTGGCTAACAGCCTTGGAAAACAGAGCAAGAGTCTTTCTCCTGAGCAAAGATGATTTTTAATTTACAGCCCAGAGTAGCAAAAATAATGTCTCCCTCTGGGACAAGCAAGCAAATAAGTTTACAACCCAATTTAAAAAATTCAGGTTCCCTCAGCTCAGGTGTCTCATTTAGTAATTCAGTCCCATTGTGTGTGCAGATTTCACCTAACCCTCTTTGCTTCTCCCTCTGCAATGGGGATTCTGAGAATAAGCACAGGAAAATGCTCATACTCTGATTACTGTTCTTGCTGTGTCCTTTGTCTCTAACCCAGGTATCCCATGTCTTTTTCCTGGAGCATAAAATTGGGGCAGGCTAGCTTGAAAGTGGAGTAAAATCTGAGCCCCTTTACAACTCTTGACATGTGATCTATTCCTTAGAAGAGGTTATTGACAAATAATAAAGTTTATAGAAATAATTGAAATTGCATTTTTGTAAAATCATATAATTATAATACCTCTTTATGATAAGTGGAGTAATAACCTGCTTTTGATTCTTACATGAATGTGTGTTTTCTGTAATATTTTTAACACTACTGGCTCATTTTATTTGGGAAAGTCAATTATTTTCAACAAGTTCTCATACCCATGCTGACTGCCTAGATCCTGGGCCAAAGCCGGCCTACTGGCTTTTGTTTGTTTGTAAATAAAATTTTATTATGACGCAGCCATGCTGCTTCATTTATGTAATGCCCTTGGCTGCTTTTGAGCTATAGTGGTAGAGTTTAATTGCTGGGCAGAGATCATAAGGCCCACATAATGTAACATATCTGCTGTATGGTCCTTTATAGAAGTTTGCCACAAACTTCTGGGCTACAGTACTATTTAATGTATACAGTAATGCATTCCATATAACTCAGAGTAAGTATTTTTCTCTCTCCTCTCCCTCTGTTCCCAACTATTTTACAATACTATAGCTTCCTTGACTGTATCTATAGTTTGTCTTGTTCCTCACTTCTGACTCCAGACAAGTTTTTGTTTTTTTAAATGTATTCTACTCTAGATACACTTATAGACTATCATCTATTCTTATGGAAACCCTACAAAACATTTCTGAGGCCAAAGGGTGGTTAAATATTAGAATTATTTTGCTACTAAAATTCTGCATCAGCAGCACATTCTCCTTGAGCTTCTAACTTGTTAGCCGATTTCTTGTCCAAGCTATTGAATTCTGCTTAAACATTCATTGGACACTCTTGCTCAGCAGCTGTATGCACACTCATTTTGAATTGCCTACATACTTTGAGTCCTGGGTTCCTCTTTGACTATGTTTAGATAGATCTCATCCTTTTCAGCTCTTGGTCCTTTTTCTATACTGCAAGCATCTCCATCACAAGCCCAAGCAAGGCAGAGAGAGAATGAGTATTTTTGCAAATTTTCTTAAGCCATCTTTGCATTTATGTAATTCTTATAGTGCAAAATATTCATTTATTATACACACCTGGAAAGATGTAAAACTTAGTATTTCAAAACTGCATCCAATTAAAAATAATATCACAGGGAGAGGAATTGGAAAGTCTTTCAAGTGCATGTTCAAAAATGCTGCAAAAAAATGTTGTTACTGAAAGGCAGTATAATATCACATTTATAGAACTTTCATGTGCTATTATTTCTTAATACCGAGGATAATGAATTACTGTTCCATTTACTAATTTTCTGTTTTCCTATAACTGAGACCTTCCCTCACACACACAGAATCAGTGTAATTGTTAATCTACCAGTTTCCTGCTTTATCTCTCCTATGATGTATCTCGTTTCCTTATAATCTTTAGTAAACATTGCTAGCAATCATTGGTTGTCCTGTTTTTACTGAAATATTTTTATTAGTTTTTGTATACACCATAAATCAGAAGTTAGTTTAGCAATTCTGCAATGAAAGTTTAATGAATAAATTTTAATTAAACCTCCTGACTGAGAAACATTATCAATGTTACCAAAGTGCAACAAGTAACAAGTAACATCATAGTTTTTTTCTTCCATTTAATTTTTTCTGCCGCTTCATAATATAATTCTTAACTGAGTTAAGAAAAGTGCAGGAAAAAAAAAACAAATTCAAACAACAGCACTTTATTTTGATTTCCTTGTACAATAACGAGGCATAAATTTATCACTTGAGTATAACTCATGAGACAACCTACCCTAACATATGATTTTCTGTTTATTTGCTTCAGTTATCTTTATTGTCGAAATTGAACCCTGACACAGCAAGTAAGAGGTTGTGCATGCTTTTAATCCAATAGAGAAGAATATGGAAGTCATATGCTACATAATTGTTTGATTGTGTTGATTGAAAATATTGGGATAAAAGTATAAATTTAAGTATAAAATTCTTATTTCCCATTATTGCTACTTGCCTGAATTCCCCATGGTAGCATTTATGTGATAAACACATAAGATCAGAAATAGAATGACACTTACCTCCAATAGCACAGATCGAAGACAGTACTAGAACAATTTCAGGGAGGTCTGGGGGAGTGCTTAATAATACAGTCTTGAAAAATTCCAACCATGTGCCAGGAAGTTTGTTATAAAACGTTACATTGAGGTCAGTTCCATGTTCATCCATACTGTGGTTTTTTATTGTTAGTCTGAATGTGACTTTATTGTGTCTCTCCGCAAAATTCAGACAGGATCAAAAAAGTGTAAGGTTTGCCTTCTAGGTGGGCTTCAGATGATTTTCTAGAAAAAAAGAAAAAAAACCCATTACCATTATTTCTCTTTTTAATTATTTCTAGTGATATCTTATCTTACCACATTTAGGGTTGCCTCTCCCTTTCATGATATTTTCAACTTAAATGAAAGGAGCAGAATCCCATGTAATGCAGACTAGCCAGTATGACACCTTGGATTCACTTATAATACCAAGCACTACTCAATTATTATCCACCCTGCATCTACCCAACTATTTCAAAGGATCCTTTTCCTTTTCTTATTGATTTTTTTTTAAAAATTTGTTCTAATCAGTTGAAAGAATTCTTTATCTAACCACAAACAGATTACTTAGCTCTGAGCATGAACAAATTCTGGCAGCTACTCCAAGCAGGAAATTGAATGAAGAAGTATATGCTGATCTTTATTGTTGCTTTATCTGGACAGAAACTAATAGCTTATACTGTTATATAATCCTGACCTTCTTTAATCTCATATGGAACACCAATAGGCAAGGTTTTCTTTAAGTTTTATATATTTGTACAGCAACCAAGAACATATGATAAAACTTGAAACCAAAAGAACTTACCTAATATGGAGTTAATTGTTACTTGATAAGGGTTTGAAGCAATAGTAATAGCTACCTTCAGTTAATTTTATCTGCTTTGCATGGAAAGCAAAGTTTTATATCTAAGGTCTTAAACTTTCTTCAGTGAATTCTCACGATTCTCTGATAAGAGTAGCTTAGCATTTCATAGTATCTGCTTTTAGCCTTTCCTCTGACTGCCTTGCTAAGTAACCAACTAGTTACTATTAAACTTTCTCTCATAGTTCAGTGATTTGTCTTTTTATTCAGTTTCTGATATATGTATATATTTTTCTTTTGTGTTCTTTTCTGATTATAAAAACAGTATTTTGAAAGAGAAAACTAAACAAATTAATACATGCATATTAATATTTTTTGAAATAAACATGTAAACATTTTTCAAAAACATAAAAAACCTCCATGCATATCAAGTGACTTTCATGTTTCATTTACATAGTTGAGCTCATCTTTTTTAATATTTATACTAAATATTAAATTAAATTAAATTAAATAATTTAAAAAATATTATTCTTGCCGTTTTCTACTTGTTACTGTATTGCTGGTATACAAAAGCCTTGCAGACAATCCCTCACAAAGGTTATGTAATTTTAGCAACAAAGTAAAAGTACAGACTCTGGTCAGGCTGCCCAGACAGAAAGGTCTGACCGGCTTCTGCTGGTAGGTTGAAAGATTATGCAACTTAATTCAACTCTGTTGGACTGTTTCAAATCTGTATAGTTTCACAGTCTGTGTAATTTTTCTTCCTGGATTTATTACTTTTCAGATCATCTGGGGAGCTATAGTGATATTGGGGTTTAGGTCCTATCTGCAGAGATTTTGATTTAAATTCAGTCTGGGGTTCAGCCTGACTCCTGGACTCCCCAGGTGATTTTAATGTGTAGCCAAAGTTAACAACCACTATGATCTTCCCGATGCAAAGGCAACATTGCTCAATTTTGACCCTCAAAGTGAACTTTTCAATATTCTTGGTCACCCTCGGGAGAAAGGGTACTCAGTGCTCTTCAGCCAAAGACCATCAGAAATACACCTGTGATTGACAGGTTTTGTTAATTATTTGTTGCCACAAAGGCGATTGCTTACCATGTGGATCCCTGAGACCTCTCACTAATAGGGTGTTAGATAGAACCCATTATAAGACATGGACTTAGATTGGGTCAGTTTTGGAGAAGGCCTAAGGAATGCAGGGTTCATTCTGATAGGGTGTTTTTAAAAGGTAAGGCCAGTTTTGTGGGTATCCCAATAAATCTAGTCTTTGGAGAGAGCTTATTAGGGTGAAGATCAAGCTCTACTTGGTATAGGAGAGTGGGAATGTTTCTTTTTGCAAGGGTTGCACAATGACCTTGTTTGTCTCACTTTGTTGTGGTTTAGGATGACCTTGACAATGTTTTGTGGGATAGTTTATGTCCAAGAGAACAACTTGCTCTAGCCACTAGCATCTGGCCAGCTCTCCTAAATGCTGAGCCTGAGCTAATGAGGACTGCTTTGGTTTAGTTTGTGTTTGTTTCTCCTCAAAAAATATTTAAATGCCTTAACCTGACCTTGGCATATCAAGAACGAGAGGTAGACCTGGAGATCATGATGTGAGAGACACAGCTGAGTTCAGTTGTGCCTCATAAGTCTAGAGATTCTCAACCTTGGCTACATATGGAATTACCCTGAGAGTTTTAAAGAAGTGTTTGTGCCTGGATGCCATGCTCAGAGGTTAATTAGGGTGCAGCCTGGGCATTGGGAACTTTAAAAGCTTCCCAGTGATTCTAACAAGCATGCCGGGTTTAAAATCATTGCCCTAGGTGACATCCCTGCTATTAGAGAGGAACATTTTGATGGGTGTAAGGAGCATATGCCATGGACATGCCTGGACATGCTGGGGACTCACTGGGTTGCTGGCCATAAGGAACAGCAGCCATTGACTTGCTTAGTCATGCCTGCTTGCAATCGATGGAGGCTGTAAAAGGCACCTAACTGTAGGCCTACAATTGATAGAGAACCCAGACCATGCAATCGAGGGCTGCAAGGGACACCTAACTGTAGGCCTACAATTGATAGAGAGCTCAGCCCATGCA